>ML780518.1:899070-910064 GCA_009831015.1 Picea engelmannii | reverse complement strand
ATTCACATAATAGATCGCATTACATACATCATCATCAACAACATTTAATCATTCATAAAAGTTCATACATTTAAAATTTAAGTGTATCACTTAATAGTTTCATTGTGTCTAGAAAATAAAGTATATAGGCCTCAGGTAATCCTAGCTGTCTAAGTCAAAAGGTGGTGTTACATACACCCATCCTTCGAGAAACATGTTCTCGAGGTGGTCAAAATAGTGAGGGATAGTCTCGTCGTAATGTCTCAACATCCTCCCAAGTAGAAGATCCTGGACTATACTTGTCCCACTGGACCTTAACTTGGTCTACCAGACAGTTTCTGAGCTGTCGGACTGTACGGTCCAATATGCGTAACGGTTCTACCATGAGGGTTCCCATGTCCGATACCTGCAATTCCTTCCAATTTAGTTTATGTGATTCATCAGCAACATAATGACGTAAAACAAATACATGAAATACATTATGAGTTTTATGCAAGTGGGGTGGCAGTACGAGACGATAGGCAACGGGTCCAATTTTCTCTTGGATCATGAATGGTCCTATAAACCGAGGTGACAACTTTGTCCCCTTCTCGAACCGTATGGTACTCTTATTAGGCCTGATACGAATGAAAACTTGGTCTCCCACTTCGTAACTTCGGTCGGTCCTGTGTGCATCTGCATAGCTTTTCTTCCTAGCATGTGCTTCCTTCAATCTCTGCCTAATATGAATCACCTGTTCCTCCATTTCTTGAATCAATTCTGGCCCAACTGTTACTCGGTCTTCTAGTCTATCCCAACTCAATGGCGTTCTGCATGGCCTCCCGTACAAAGCTTCGTAGGGTGGAATTCCAATGGAGCTATGATAATTTTTATTGTAGGCAAACTCTACCAAAGGTAGGTACTTCTCCCACTGGGTTTGATTATCCATTACATACATCCTAAGCATGTCTTCCATGACTTGATTTACTCTCTTATTTTTCCCATCTGTTTCAGGATGATAAGTTGTGCTTAAGTTCAACTGAGTCCCCAATGCTGACTATAAACTTGTCCAAAACCTAGAAGTGAATCTGGAATCCCTATCTGAAATGATCGTCTTAGGTATCCTATGCAAACGGATAACCTCTCTTACAAACAAATGTGCCACATCAGTGACATCATAAGTGTCTCTAACCGGAATAAAATGAGCACTCTTGGTTAACTTATCCACTATTACAAGAATGGCATTGTGTCTATGAGATGTGAGCGACAACCCCACAACAAAATCCATAGAGATGACTTCCCACTTGGACATAGGGACATCATGTGGTTGTAAGAGGCCTGTCGGGTGATGGTGGTCGACTTTCACTTGTTGACACTCTAGGAATTTGGTGACAAAATGGACTACATCGCGCTTCATGCCTACCCAGAAGAAGAGCTTCCTCATATCTGCGTACATCTTCTTCACACCTGGATGCACACAATAAAGTGCTCTATGGGCTTCCTTTAGTATGATTCTTTGAATATCCCCATTCTCAGGGATGTAAATCCTTCCTTGATATCTTAACAGTCCGTCTGTTTCCAGACTATATCCTTCATACTTTGGGTCTAACTGCCTCCCGCTCTGGAGGTTTGAAGTAACCTTTAAATACCAACTGTCTCCTGGGAGTTGTGTCAACACATGTTCCCTCAGATTGACCTTTAAGGTTACCAAGGAGAAGATACGTGGTATCCTACTCAAGGCATCTGTGACCACATTTTCCTTTCCCTTGATGTACCAAATACCAAAATCATACTCACTCATAAACTCACTCCATCGCCTTTGCTTGACATTCATATCTCTTTGAGTGAAGAGATGTTTTAAACTTTGATGGTCCGTTTTGAGCTCAAAGTTTCGCCCAACAAGTAGTGCCTCCAAAGTTTCAGAGCTAGCATTACAAATGCCAACTCTAAATCATGAGTCATGTATAACTCTTCGTGCTTCTTCAACTTCCTTGACGCATAAGCTATCACTCCTCCATCCTGAATTAGCATGGCCCCCAACCCTTGCTTCGAGGCATCCGTGTAGACCATGAAGTCCTTTTCCATATCCGACATTCGTAGAATTGGCACATTCATACCTGAGCCCCTTACGCTGCAAGGTGGTGATGGGTTTCGCCATTTTTGAGAATCCTTCTACAAATCTTTGGTAATAACCTGCTAGCCCCATGAAGCTTCTCATCTCATGGGCATTATTCGGCACTGGCCACTCCATAATGGCCTTTACCTTTTCTGGGTCCACAGATATTCCTTCGCCGAAAATGATATGACCTAAATAGTGGATCTCTTTCTGGAAGAAGGAACACTTCGACAACTTCCCATATAATTTGTTCTCTCTAAGGCAGGACAACACTATTTGCAAGTGTTCCTTGTGTTCTCTTTCATTCTTGGAATAGATAAGGATGTCATCTAAAAATACTTGTACAAAACAGTCTAAGTACTTCCGGAATACGCTGTTCATGAGGCTCATGAATACTGTTGGCGCATTGGTCAATCCGAAAGGTACTACAACAAACTCGTAATGTCCAAACCAAGTTCGAAAGGCAGTTTTTGGGATATCACCTTCCTTAATCCTTAACTGATGATACCCTGACCGCAAATCAATCTTTGAGAATACCGATGCTCCTTTCATTTGATTGAAGAGGTCATCTATCCGCGACATCGGGTACCTATTTTTCACTGTAGCACGGTTCAAGTCCCTATAGTCTACACATAGTCGTAAGGATTCGTCCTTCTTCTTTACAAAAATTACTGGTGCGCCCAAGGGTGAGACACTGGGCCTTATTAGCCCTAAGTCTAGTAACTCTTTCAACTGCATTTGTAACTCACAAAGTTCTGGTGCTTTCATCCGATACTGAGTTTTGGAAATTGGTTCTGCACCAGGTTTTAGCTCAATGGTAAAATGAAGCTCCCTCTCAGGAGGTAACCCTGGTAACTTGTTCAGAAAAAAATCCTGAAATTCTGACAATACCGGGTACTAATCCAATGAGGGTCCCTTCCTTTCATTCACTGCTTCCACTACATAAAGTCGACACGCTTGCCTCAAGCATCTCTTAACCTTCATAGTTGATATAAAGCGTAACAACACTTTTCTCTGTACACCCTAGATCTCTACTGGTCTTCCTTCATCATCGACACAAAGCACCCTCTTTGCAAAACAATCTACCAAAGCTCGATGAGCTGCTAACCAATCCATTCCAATGATTAGGTCATACGCCCCAAGAGTAGTGACATATACCTTCAACCTGGTAGTACACACTCCCAGGTCTACTATACAATTATCAACACTAGGTCTTACCGCTTGTTTTTCCCCCGAAGCCATCTCGACTTGTTTAAAGTCATCGTGCTCATAGGCTGCCAACCCACTCTTTTCTAATGCAGATGGTGAAATGAAACTATCTGTCGCACCAGAATCAAACAAAATCTTGACATTGATATGATTTAGTGTACCTGATGACTCCACCATTGTGGATTGATGTTCAGCCTGGCGATTATTAATTGTTGCGTAAATTTGGTGGCTGCTACTTGATCTCCCCATCAGTGCCTTTCCTTCACTATGCACGAACCCTGATTGTAACTCCAGGCAGTCACGATGATAATGGGGTCCTCCGCACCCCCAACAGGTAACATGAGATTGAACCTGTGCACTGTTATTTGACTATCTTTGAAATGAGTTCCTTCCCCTGGAACCCCTGCCCCTACTAGCTGTTCCCTGAGATGGTCGTGGACCTGTCTGCACCATTGGCAATGAACGAGATGCTGCACTCGCTGCCATTGAAATCCCTGCATCTACTGTCCTTGGCGCGACTCTGTTACCATATGGTGGTGGCCTTGAGCCCCCTCCCCTAGGAAATGTCCTCGGGGCCTTCCCAACGAATCCAAGGCGATGCGGAAATGTCGGTCTTGTACCCCCGGTTAAGATCATGTGTTCTTCCACGTAACGCGCATTTTCCACCGCCTCCGCTACTGAATACGGTTTCCACATCTGCACCATAGCTCTTATCTTAGGGTTCAATCCATAGACGAATCTCTCTGCCTGTCGTTGGTCGTTATCCATATACGACACATATTTGACCAGTTCCATAAACCTGATCTCATATTCTTCTATAGTTATGTTTCCCTGTACTAATGCATGAAATGCCCCTACCTGTTGTTCCTCGTAGTATGCTGGTCGATATTTCCTTCGGAACCTTTCCTCGAAAAGTTCCCAAGATACTGTGTCTGGGGTAAGGTGCAGTTGTCTTTCCAAGTTGCCCCACCAGTTCAAGGCGCTGTCTCTTAACTGAAAAATTGTGATCTTTGCCTTTGAGTTGGACGCATAGTCCCTTAAGGCAAAACACCTTGTCATGCCTTCCAACCATGCTTCCATGCGTTCACTGGCGTGACCCCCGGAAAACTACAAAAGTTTGATCTTCTACAATTCTCGTGTGATGTCTTCAGGTGGAGGTCCTCCCCCTGAATCCCTTGATGCTTCTGGATTACCTGTTCCAGACGGTGGGGCTTCCAATTCAGTCCCTGTCGGTTGTCGCCCCTTTAAAGTCTCGTTAATGGCTTCCAATGAGCGCAGTATGAGGGCTAGTTCGGGCGATGGTGGTGGTGGCGCTGGCGGTGTGGGCGGTGCTTGCGACGACTCTCCCCTGCCTCGACTCCTTCGAGTCCTGACCATCCTGTATGATTTAACCTGCATCACCCTAAAGTTTTCAGGGTGAGTTCAAGGACATTTCAAATTGGTTCTACTTAAACTTAGAAACAGGGTTAGGCATAAGTTTTCTTTACTTGTCTATAAATAGACATTACTCCATTAGGGGATTGGCTAGGTTAGGGTTAGGATTAAGCGTCTAAGCTTGATTTATTCACCCCTATGAAAACAAATTATTGGTTCCCTTGTCCTGTAGATGCGCTAGCCTTGTGCCATACTCGCCACTTCCTATGCTTACTCTCCTAGTGCATATGCTGCCTCCTTCCCGCTTGTCCTAGTCTAAGCCCTTTTAACTCTTTTCTTACAACTTGATTAAAGTGACTTCCGACCTTATGTTTATTAATATATGATGAAAGGAATACACCTATTGACAATGGGCACAATTAATGATCTTTTAATCTTATTTAACCTTAAACCCTTATCTGATGGCTATGCATTGAAGATGTTGGCATATTCTTAGTCGTCCTCCAAAATCAATGGGTCAGATTTATTGTTCATAACTTTCTTGCATTTATCAAGGCATCCGTTAACATGTTTACATTTTAACATTTACCTAATCACATTAAAAAAATTGTTGTAAGGTTATATAATTATCACGTTTAAATGGTTAAATAGGATTAAACCGTGGCATCTAAATAATTGTCCACAACTGCCAGCCACGTTTCGGCGTTCACAACGCTATTTACCTTTCGGCGTTAACCAGCTTCCAGCCACTTTGCGGCTGTGCTAGTTTATTAAAAACTAATAATCTAAACTAAACTTAATCCTAAGCTTCAATCGCCTTAATCAACACCCATACATTTTTTTTTTCCAAGGCACATACATGGTGTGTTGGTGTTTGGTTGTTCCTTAAGGCTTAGGTAGTGGGTGGTCGCGGGTTCTAAACCCGTCTGCTTCGGAAAATTTTTAATCTAACCCAAATTTAGTCTAATCTCTAACATCATTAATTAACTTTACACTAAATAAAAAAATTAATTTAAAATTATTATTACACTAATTTAACCTAAATTAACTTTAATTTAATTTTAAATTAACTTGACCTAAATTATATATATACATATTTTTTTTTACACTAAATTATTTTTACACTTAAAATAATACAAAAATAAATGAACACACAAAAAAAAATATAAAAATTTTAGTAACAAAACATAAAAAGAATTAAAATAATTTAAAAAAAGAGTGTGGGCACACATGGATTCCACGTGCCCGCCTTGCTCTTCCTACCTAGCCCTAAAACCCTACACCTGCCAACTCTTCGAACCCTACGCGTCCTTCAAACCTAACACTCCATCACTGTTGCCTCTCTCTCCCTACGCAAATGCACCCTCGACTTCTCCCTCTCTGCTACGGTGTCGGAGTTCTGGTAATGGCTGCAAGCTCCTCCCCCTTGGCAATGCGTTGAGCACAGTGGCACCCCCAGTTGCTTGGTGGTGGCACGTTTGTAGTTGTAGTTGCTATGGGTGGACGAGTTTGAGAGGAGGAAAGGACTTAGTATTCTATTTTTGGAATGTTTGCTATAATTCTGTATATAAGGAATTGTTCAGGTTGCTTATGAACTTATTGAATCTGGATTTGACGAGGTCACATATTCACATTCTTCACATAAATATCGTTAAAATTGGAGAAAAGCTTCGAAAAAAAACCCAGTCGGATGGTAAGAGGTTTGGGGCTATAGGTTGTTTTCCATCGTGGGTAGTGAAGCGTAGTAATTACTTTTGAGGGAGGCGAGTGTGTACGGATTGGGGCGTTGAGCGGTGTGTGTGAGGGGAGGAATGTGTATATATATTTGTGTGGTATGGCGGGGTTTGATTTTTATGGTCGCTGGTTTTTCTGTTTTCTTGTGTCTGCTAGCGTGCCGAGCCTTCGAAGTGGTGGGGTGAGTGGAGTTGAGAGGTCCCATCTTCTTTCTGCAAGAAATCCAAGTGTCCGAACGTCTACTCCCGGAACCTTCAATTTTTCCCTAATTCTCTCGCGCCCGTAGAAGTGTAGTCCCGTATATTCTTTTTTCTGTAGCCACAGAAACACAGGATAAACCGGTTCATAGAGTCGACGGACAAGTTTTTGAAGATACCTGTCAGGGAAGATCTTTTTCAGAGCTTTAAGAAGGTATGTGTTTTTCAATAATTGCCCAATTATTTATTTTTTTTGCCTATAATTTACCCTTATGTTCATGATTCTCAGATTTTCAAATGGTTTTATTTATTGACATTTTTTCTTGGAGGGAGTTCTGATAGAATTCATTGCGTTCTATTGGATGAGGCTTGAAAGTTTTGAGTTAGAATTTTGTAGTTTTGGGTTGAGTTCAAGTTTTCTATGCAATGTTTATACTGCAAATGGCGTAGGTATCAGAAGTTTGAATTCATCTTCAGTGCTTTCTTCCGTTTGGGTTTTTATCATATTTTGGCAGTTGTTCTTCAGTTGGGTTTGTAGTTATAGTTTTTTGCCAGTTCATTCAGGTCTATCAGGTTACCTGAGAGTTTTGAGTTTAAGTTTTTTGTCTAGATTGAATTTCAAGTGTCATGCTGTAGATTAGGGTTGCTAATTTTGTTATGTTGGTTTCATGCATTTTATTAAAGGGTTATAATTTTCCGTCTGCTGGTGCTGTGTGAGCTCCCTCTAGATCTAAGAATAAGATTTGATTGCCTTTCCTTTTCCAATCAGAGCATATAGATATGTCAATCTTTATTTGGCTGCGACAATATCAATCAGTCGATCCAGCCAGTCTTTCAGTTGCCCAAAAAAAAATCCATGAATATAAACAGGAAAACACAATGAATAATAAATTCCAGGAAAGGAGAGCAGCTATGCACAGTGACACAAACCTCCCCTTATACATTTTTATAAAATCCTACTGCTAGTGATTTTATTCAAGCTTATATTTACCACGGTAGAGACGACATCTCCAAATGGGTCTCCCTAGCTAAGCATTTGTGATCACCCAGGGTCTCACAGATCTCACAAATCTAGTGGCAGGGATGGTGTAACAATTACCATTAATTGTCTTCTGGTTCAAATCCAAATGAATTACCAGTGAGAACTAAGTTTCTTTGTTTTCTCGATTCACTTCGGTCTTCCTGGTTAGGATTTGCCTCATAAATCTTCAAATCACTTGTATTGGCTAGATAAGAAGGCAGACGCAGGTCTGTATATACAGACAAAATACTTCCCTTTTACCAACCTATCTTCATGTCTCTATTTAGTATTTCCATTAGGAAAAAAAAATTATTTCTCATGTTTTGCATAGGCTAACCTTAATAGGTAACCTTAGCCTGCTTTTGACCTGCCAGCATAAGAAATATCCAGTTTGCCATTTTCTGGAAACTTTTACCATGGCATAACGACCTATGTTCTGTGTGTAAGTAATGTAAATTTGTGGAAATTGACCTGTTATGCTTCATAGGAACATGTTGCCCCTAACCACCAATTTCTGGTACCTAGTCTAAGCAAAATCCTGGTTAAATTAGTATTATGGAATAACTGTTAAATAATCATTCAAGGACACGATTATTACAGTTCTTTCATGGAAGTAAAGGACAGTTATCCCTTCTCCTGTTTGTACGAAGATAGTAAAACAGTGTTGATTACAAACATAAAAAGAGGTATGTTATGCCTTCATAAGTTCATACTATGATTAGTCCACACCCACAGAGGATGTGTAACAACCCTAGTTTCTTGTTTTACTTTGGTAAATTTGTTTTGCATTTATTTTTTATATTTGTTTTAAAATTTCTGCGTTTGGTTTGGTTTGCAGGTTAGGCGGGACTGGAGCTAGAGCTTGGAGCTGGGAACTTGGCCCATAGGCCCAGATTTCAAACTAAGACGCTCTGATACCAATTTTAGTGGCCATATAAATTAAACCTCCATTAATTATAATAACATAACAATAAAGTTCAATAATTCCTCTATATTGAGCATATTAGTAAAATTCAAAAAAAATTCTTTAATTGAGCACATTCGCATATAGATTTATCCACAATTAATAAAATTTTATAGCAAAATAAAACAATACACAATTTCAATTACCTGAATCTGATGCTACCCTCTGTTTGTTCGCTTGCCTCGTTGACCGCTGCTGCACTGTGTAAACACTGCCCAAAACCTTGTTCCACCCTGCCAACTAGGTCAAATTCCTAGCTCCAGGATATCATATGGATATCCTCGCCCCCGTGCCCAAAACCTCCAACAAACTAGTGCCTGTACTGATCCAATCCGAGTCCAAAACTCAACTCCCCTCTCTGCCAATTCCCGAGCCCCTCAAAATCTCCCGTCAAAATGATAAATCCCCTTCGTAAATCTCCTCTGCCTCGCTATCCTTCCTTCACCGCCTCATGCATTTACCTCCTTACCTACTCCTCGTTAATGCCCCTTATCCTTTCCTTTATTATTTTATCCTCTCGCAATTAATATGTTATCCCTTTCCGTGTACGTAACCTTTTAATTTAAACAATATAACTTATTAATCTATTAAATTTAATACTCATGTTATTAAATGTAATAGATATTTAATTAATTAATTAATTAATCAAAATTATAACCTTTAATTAATTAATAACTACTTAATTAATATCATTAGATCAATCTTTGTTTAATTAATACCATGTTAAGACAATTAATCCCCTAAATAATTTTTTACTTAATAAACCTTAAACATTTATTCAACTAGGGTTGTTACATGCAGGATTGTTAGACCTGCAAAGAACAACGACTTTAGTGTTTCTTTTTCACGACAACTACAATGTTTCTCTGAGTCCATAAATATTTGGATGTTGGGTGTCATGTGCAATAATTACCTTGGCATTAGGTACGTGTCAAACATCTATTATCAGACATTGCAGTCTTAATGCAATTTACATAGTGGACGACAACTCGATTGCATTGGCACAAGTGATATTAATTGTTTGATTAATTAACATCCTTGAAGGACATGAATCCAAAACAACACTTGAAATGTTTCAAACAACCCTGTGTTAAAACAATACAATATTCTATATTTTAATAAATAAGAAATTGTATTTTCTATGTCTAACCTTAGGTTGCACACATAAACCTTTTTAAGTTAATCTAAATTAATATATAGTTAACTCAGATTCTTGGAAGCGATCAAATTCCATAGAGCTAGATCCAGATTATTTCCATCATGTTGGTTGGGATAGAAGGATCCACCACCAGGACAAAGAAATAAGGTAGGAATAAAAGAAACTATGCAAACGCAAGCTGGTGATGGAAGTAGTCTATTACTAGGAAGACACTTACTTCAAGCATCGAGCAATTCCTTTTTTATTTTTATTTTCAAATATCAGATCCACTGCAACAAAATAAATGCATTTTCCTTATTCAAAGCAAGGGAAACAATAGGAAGATTGATATTGGGTGGAAACAACGCTGGAATACACCACTACATCAAGGTCTATTCTAAAGAATGAAATCAAATGATTACATGAAGGTGGTAGTAAAAGGTGATTTCCAGAAACCAAATCATTACCTGACCACCTCAAACTTCTTGCAGAAGGTGGTAGTATAAAGTAATCTTCAGAAAGTGATGCAAAGTCCATAATCCATAATTCCTTCCCACTAAAGTTTCCCAGTTACATGTCGATGCAGGCATTAGAAACTTTTGAGAGCGTCATTCCTTGGTTATATACACACCTTCAAGTAGGAGGAGAATATTCGTGCAAAGAGGGGCAAGCTCATCAACCTAGATGCAATCATATGCATAGGAATAGTGAAAACAATGTGCAGTAGCAATAGAAAGTGGATTGTATGTGGAGTTTGTTACTACATCTAGAGGACGATAAACAAACTATGATAAAGAATATGACTTTCTGCCAAATATGTTACCACACCCAGAAGTCACTCAACAAACTTTGAAATAGAAACTTCTATAATTTTAGGATGTTGATTCAACCACCCATACAGTTTCTCATACTCGCGACGATACAAATTTATAATTTCCTTCTGAGTATATTTGCGAATGGAGTAATATTTCGCATCATTTTGAATATTCTAGACCATTTTTCAAGCCACGATATGTGCGACTCCTCTGGCAAAAGATAACTTTTTGTGTGTTCTACATAATTTGATACACTTGCCAAATCTGTGTTGTTGGAAGAAGCTATATACTTCAACGAAGGATCATTTTGCAAGTGACCTGAAAGTTGTTGGAAGATTGGTTGTTGTCATTGATGTCAACCCTAGTCATGGGTTTTGGACCGCAAGATTGATAAAGGTATTTGGAAATGAAGGAAAATGCACATGCATATACAACACCCATGAATGGATAGTATACATCATGTTGTTT
>ML780518.1:871358-885076 GCA_009831015.1 Picea engelmannii | reverse complement strand
CCATAGCCAACTTTCATCTTCCTTTCCTAGACAACACTTTTCATTTCCAATTTCGCTTAACACATATATGTTGCTTGAAGTTCTTGCCGCTGTAGCGACCAATTTCCCTGAACCTTCTTTTCTTATCTCACACTTTTGTGAATTGAAAGTAACTTTATGACCTTGGTCACACATTTGAATCACAATTAAAAGATTATGTTTCATATCTTCTACTAGTAGAACATTTTCTACCTTTTCATTCTTGTTCCCAATTCAGACTGTGCATTTTCCAATGATTTGGGATGAATCATCATTTCCAAAGGAGATTGATCCATCTCTTTCCTTTCGTAATGTAAGAAAATGGTCTCTATCACCTTTCATGTGTTTTGAACATCCACTGTCAACATACCAACCACGTTTCTTCTATTTAGCTTGTAGAGCGACTGTGCATTCTTCATTGCTATATTGATCTTGCTTTCTTATCCATGTCATTTTCTGAGGTTCTTGTTTGTGACTCTGTTGAGGTTCTTTAGGAGGGACTGTCATTCTGCAATTTTTGGCCATGTGTCCAAAATTGTTACATTTGTAACATTCCACTTAAGTGCTCAAAGATTCAAACCTGTTGTAACTTTCTCTCTATGTTTCACTAGGTCTTCTTGAATAAGCCCTTTGTGTATGGCTCTCAAAGTAGTTATTGTTCCTATTATTAGCTCTGCAATTTACAACTTTATGTCCAAAATTATTACATGCATAACATAAACCAAAAAAAATAGTTTGATACCTGGTAGTTGAAGATGTTATGAAAGGAGGTGCTCTTATGAATCCTTCTTATTCTTGAGGCCTGTCTATCTGTTGTTGATTCTAAAATCTGAATCTTGTCAGTGGAGGAGTGTCCCTGTAATCTTCCTTGTATATCTTTTTATCCCCTTTGATTGTTTCTGCATAACTTTTTGGATTTGTTTCTTGCTCTATTTTTTTGGAGCTTGATCCCTTTTCTGTTTGATTGTATCCAAGTCTGGACTTGTCAAGATAAGATTTTTGACTGTTGATAATGTCATCCAGAACTTTTGAGCTATTCTGCATATTTTTCTTTTGAATATCCTTTCTTAGTGAGACAATCTTTGCTTCCAGGTTTCCAATGATCTTGTCCTTTCCTTCTACTTGTTCTTTGAGTGCTTCTTCAATTCTTTTATCTTCTTCTATTTGAACCTTCAATTTTGTGATCATTTTTTCTAGTTCTTGAGTGTCTTTTTTCTTATCTAGTTCTTCTTGTAGTTTATTGTTTTTCTTCTTTTCTCTTTTGATAACTTCTATGGCACTCATTATTTCTTCTTGTAAGTCAACTTCTGCCTCTTCAATTTCTTCTTCATATGCTTCTTCATATTATTCTCTGGAGTCTTCTTTATCAGAGTCTTCTACTGCCATGAATAGAACTCTCCCTGTTTCACTGTCACTGACTTCATCTTCATCTGATGATGAGATGTCTTCTTTGGTGCAAAAGTTTTTCTTGAAAACTTTCTTTGTAGTTCTTTTACCTTTATATGTTTGTTTACCTTTTGAGTAACCTTCATTATTTCTCTTTTTCTTATCAGGACATTTGTTAGCAAAATGATCAATACCATCACAATTAAAACAAATTAAAGGAAGCTTACCTCTGTACCTACCGTTGGTTCCCTTGTTCAGTCTTTTGATGAAGTTGGCCACTTCTTCATCATCTTCTGAGACGTCACTGCTGCTGCTATATTCTTCTTGTTCCTTTTTATTTTTCTTTGATCTTTTGGATTCTTTGAAGGCTGCTTATTTTACATCTGGATTTTCCTGTTCAGTTCTCATCTCATATGTTTTGAACATTACATACAGTTCGTCCATGCTTATTGAGTTTATATGCGATCTTTCTTCTAGTGCTGATATCTTAGGGTTGAATCTCATAGAAAGAGATCTTAGAACCTTTTGAACAATTACATATTCTTCAATTTCTTCTCCCAATCCTATGATTGCATTCACTGTTTCATCGACTTGTAAGAAGTAGGCTGTGATATCTTCATCTTCCTTCATTTTTAGTTGTTCGAACTGACCTCTGTAAGTTTGAATCTTTGCTGCTTTGACTTTTGAATCTCCTTCATAAATATTTCGAAGCTTGTCCCAAATCTCTTTAGCAGATTTACAATGTGCAACTTTGGTGAATACCGTATCACTGAGACCATTCAAAAGTGCATTTATGGATTCAGAATTATTCTCACCGAGTTTCACTGCTTTTTCATTTGTTGGTAGAACTACTGGTGCTGTGTATCCATCTACAATTGATTGCTAAACTTGAAATCCATGTGCCTGTATATATGTCTTCATCCTTATGCTCCAAAAAGCATACATCTGTCCATCAAACTGTGGTATTCCATTTTTATACGAGTTGGTACTCTCCATGATTTACCTTTCAGTGGTTAAATTGATTTCTGAAGGAACCTTCTCTGATACCAATTGTTGGATTACTGAGAGAGGGGGTGAATTAGTAATAGCGTAATTATAATCCTTTTTCTTCAAATGTTATATCAATGTAGAATTATTATCCAATAATGAGCAGTAAGAAATAAACAATCACACCTATACATAGTACACCAACGTTTTACGTGGAAACCCAAATCGGGAGAAAACCACAGAATTCTTTTTCTTATATGTCTTGAAGAATTACATTCATTGGAAGCACCAACTTCCTTTGTTTTCCAGCTACAACTAGAAGGAGGCTCAAACCCCCTAGTTTCTCAGGCTACAACCTGAGGGAAGCTCCAACTCCAAAATTCTCTGGCTACAACCAGAAGGAGGCTACAACCCCCAATGTTCTTCGACTAAAACCGAAAGGTGGCTACAACCACCTATCCTTGCCCCGTCCTGCCACCCTGAAGTAGAAGTAGAATGACGGAACCACTGCCACACTATCACTATGATATATACCGCTGTAAACCTTTACCAATAAATCTAAACCATGCATCAACCATGCATCAACCTATACCTCAACCTATAATCAACCTGTACCATAAACAAGTGCATCAACCATGCACCAACCTGTAATCAACCTGTACCATAAACAAGTGCATCCAAACATGTACCAAGTATGTACCACTCATGTGTCAACTACTCATCAACTATGACTCATCAATATGTACCAACATCAACAACTATACACCTCATGTATGTGCACCAACTCATCAACTGTTTGTCTCAACCATGTACTCAACATGTACCACAACCAAAAGCCCTCATCAATTTAATCATCCAAAGATTTGTAGCTATGTAATAGACTTGGTGTATATTATCACATTCCTGCAAACCTTCCTTAACTTTAAAAACAAGAGACTAGCATTTTCATCAAACGTTTCTTTAGTCTCACATGCCTAGTTTTGGATTAGTCAACAACCCTAACTTGAAGTAATCATAACTTTGAACCTGTAATGTATAAAAATATAAAACTGATACACAATGTTCTTCAGTGTGTTTTATGCAATTCCTCTAAGTTTCACTACTTGAACCTCTCATAAAAGGAGTTATAGCAAAAATGGTATACCTTGTTGAATTCTGGCTTATTCTAGAGAGCGACATTGTAGAGCGTTCCCCACAGAAATTATTTGATGAATTGATATGAAACTATTAAAAATAATACTATAGACTGTACCCTAACCAATACATTTGGTCTCATGGAATTTGGATCTGTTATGAAGAAGTTAAGACGTTTTTACCCGAAATAGATGATTTTGACTAGTTTCAGGACTGGCCACAAACCCTATTTTCCATGGAGTGTAACTCCCAAAATAAAACGACCCACACGCTAAATTTTTTACCACAGATACTTGGATATGTTTTATCACTTTCATAGCAATTTCACGGTCTGAATCATTATAGAAATTTTTTTATAGCAAAAATGGTGAGATGACATGCAAATAACATACCTTAGAAAGCACCATCAAAAGAATTTATCCTTCCTTGCATTTCGGCCTTCGTTTCTTCACCTTCACTCAGAATTACAGTTTAGATATCCTTGGTTACCTCAGAAAAACATATATATTCAATATTCTCAAGTGTGATTCAAATGAGAGAGCCTTGCCTCTTATTTATACTCTCCAAGTATCTTCCTTAAAAACATCTTCTAGGTCACTTGGCCCACTTTCCTTATTTTAGGGTTGGGTCCACTTCTAATTTGTCCATTAAATTAATTATTGAAATAATTTATTTTGTATTCACTTTGAATTATAATAAACTCATCACTTCAGTTTATTATTTACCTTTTAAAATATCTTAAACCACTTTGACTACTTTGAGCTTTTGGGGCTTCTAGATGACATATGAGGGTTCTCCAACTTCGTAAGGCCATAACTCTCAAACCGTGAGGAGTTATGTGACGTTCTACATACCACCAGAAATAGCATGACATGTACTATCCATATAGAATAGTATTATCTGAAAATATATCATAACTCATACCGTTAGCCATCAAACAAACTTGGGTCCATTACCCAAACCTGGGGTCTCCAACTTCTCATGGCCATAACTCTCTAACCGTGAGGATTTATGTGAAGTTCCACATACCACTGGAAATGACATGACAAAAACTATCTATCTAGGATATTTTACCTGACAAATTCACTTTCCTTAATCTCATTAATCCACAATTAAGCATGAGTTCTCTTACTCCACAGAGCGTCTTCCTGTGACGACTTTCACCATAAGGGGACCACTTTGGATTTCATCCATATTTACTTCTTATAAACCACGACAAAACAATAATGATTCATATTTACATCAAACAATATTGGGTCCATTACCTAAACCTTTGTGCTACGGGGTTTTCTTCAAGGGTTGACATCAATGACAACCAACCTTAATCAAGTGGTGGACCACCCCCCATGAGAGATCCACCCTAATTTTTAGCTGGTCATATTGAAACATCAACATGTATTTGACACACCCCATGGATTATATCCTTCACATGTTGAGAATGACCATGGTATCCACTTGGTTCTACGAAAACAACCACCAAATGTCCATCCTTATAGGAATCTTTTTGCACATAAGAATGAAATATAAAATATCATTCAATAATTGTTGGAGTTTGGAGTAATGCTTCCCTATACTAGTCCTTATTCATCAAATGTGGTCATGGTATTCAAAAAATAAGGAAATTGGTGCATGTGTCTATATTTTTAGGCTCTCAATGAGTTGACCACCAAGGAAATATTTCCTATTCTAGTTATAGATGATCTCTTGGATGAACTTCATGGAGATAAGTTTTTCACTAAACTAGACTTTCGTTTAGGCTATCACTAAATAAGATTAAAGGAGGAGGATAACCCTAGAATAACTTGTCACACACACAAATGTCATTATGAGTTTTTAGTGATTCCCTTTGGACTTTGAAATGCTTCATCTTCTTTTCAGATCCTCATGAAAAAAATGTTTCGACTCTTCATATGCAATTTTGTGCTTGTATTCTTTGTTTATATATTGATATACAATAAAACTTGGCAATCCCATACCAATCATGTTGATAGAGCCTTGTAACTCCTGCGATACCATAAATTTCTACTTAAATGTTCTAAATGTTCTTTCGGGTCTTTGGAGGTTGAATACTTGGGTCACATTTTCAATCAAGATTGGGTGAGTATATACCAAGAAACTTGTAGCTATGAAAGACTGGACTCACCCAAATAACTTAAAGAGTTTTCATGGGATTTTAGGACTTACAAGCTACTATGTGTTCTTAGGACTTACATGCTACTATAGAAATTTTGTGAAAAATTATGGAAAAATTGTAGCTCCCTTAACCTCCCCACTAAAAAATAATGCCTTTGTATGGAGTGAGGTAGCTAAGTAGGCATTATTAGATTTAAATGATTTCATATGCACCAATATAGTATTAGCTATGGTCAATTTTACTAAGATTTGTTTCTTAGAGTGTGATTCATTGAGAAAAATTATTGGAGTGGTCATGATGCAGGAAGAGCGTCCCTTGGCATTGATCAGTAAGCAGTCGTGTGAGTGAAATTTAAAAAATTAACATATGAAAAAGATATGATGAACATCCTTCATGTAGTGGAGGCTTTGGATCCATATCTTATCGAGAGGCATTTTGAGATCAAGACCAACCATCATAGTTTGAAGTATTTTATAGAACAAAGGTTATCATTGTCGAAGAACCATAAGTGGGTCACTAATATACCTAGTATGATTAAGAGATTATGTTAGTATATTTAGACACTTAGGATATATTTAAGATCAATTTGGTATAACGTGTCTTTAGGTAAAAGTGTATTTCATAGTGCATTTATTTAGTATGCATTTGTATTTATGTAATCCAATGGTCATGATATGTTCTAGACATGGAGTGATAAAACAACTCATATTCTCCTCGATATTAATAACTACATTGATCAATGGATTAACACTCGATTGACCATGATCTCTATTTAAAGATCATGGAGGGTCATTTGCTAATGATCAATTGTGAGAAACTCTCTTTTAAAATATTTTGTTTTTCATTAATACATTTCCTCAAGTGGCCACATTGGTTGGGGCCATCGATTGTTTCCCTCTTCGAGGGTTTTAGCCACATAAACACATCGACATGTTGATATTTTATCTGGTTGTTTGAGTGATTAATGAAGGTGTTCATCCTATGTGGAATAATGTTTTTTTTGAACATGGTATTAGATGTCGTTTGAATACCCACTCCCATTGTAGATCAAGATACTGAAGTCATGTTGCCACATTTTTTGTTTTTGTTATTTTTGTACATTTCTAGGTTAATATGACTATTCCATTGCATCTAAAGCACTTATTTAA
The DNA here is from genome assembly GCA_009831015.1 of Picea engelmannii. Taxonomy (NCBI): domain Eukaryota; kingdom Viridiplantae; phylum Streptophyta; class Pinopsida; order Pinales; family Pinaceae; genus Picea; species Picea engelmannii. Next base: position 878,269 of record ML780518.1, on the reverse strand, counting down.
GTTATAAATTATTTTCATCTCACTCGAAAAGGCTTCCATTTTCCCAATATACGACCATTTTAGTCAAATTCGAAGGTATAAATCATGAATACACCCTTTTACTCTTTTTTACAGAGTTAATATTTCATTTTTTTGGTTTTATTTTTGGGGTTCTACTCTTTCCGGTCTGTTTTTTCTCTTTTCCATGCATTCTGTGTGATTTCAGAAAATCATAAATAGAGCGGAAATGTTTTCGTGTTTGTGAATGTTATTTTTCGTGCACTTTGTGCGATCTCAAAAAATAGAAACATGAAGAAAACTTGCATTTTCCAGGTATATTGGCAGTTTATTCCATGCTTGCATGCATCATTCCTAATGCTGAGGAGTTTAGACCCATGGTTCATCTAGAGTTGACCAACAAAAACCCCAAAGGCATCGAAATATCAATCCTCGAACAAGGCCGAGGAAGGTCTCAGCCGAGATGCAAAGAGGATCATATAGACGATAAGGTCGTGTGATAGGGATGAAGGATAAATACACAAAGATCCATCGAGGCTGGCATTTATGCGATTCATATCTAACAAATTATTAGGTCTAATAAGTAAAACAATACACACACATATCCAAATAGTACATGGTAGTGAAAAAATAGATAAAAACTATCACATGTTTATTTCCAGAGTCATTCCATTACATAGAGGCATACATTAAATAGACTATATACAAACCACAAAACTTCATAACTTCATTTATATAACTCCTCATAAATACAACACCTTGCTCAATGCACATTCTCTCAAGACTTCAGACATATGGTAGACTCAGAAAGATATTCAAAATAACTACAATATTAGAATAGGATCAGAGTGAGCTCAACACTAAGGACTCAATTAATTTCTTCTAAAACATCTATCTAGCCCCATTTCTCATATCATTGCTTCCTTTTATAGATTTCTCTGCTCGATATCTCTATCTCTTTCTTCTCTGCTCCACTCGCTTGATTGACAAAACTGCCTTGCATGCTTCTGGAAATTTCCTATAGTCCACGTAGCCTTCATGAATCGAGGAAATCTTAACTTCCCTACCATCTCATACTTTGTTACCTTCACGATCCCTTGTACTTCGAGCTGTAATTATTCAAGAGGATTTTCTTATGATTCTTTTCTTGATTCTGGTGTGCATATTCTTTATTTCCAGTGTTCATTAAAATTAGGATCGAAACACACTCAATAATATTTTAGGCCTATTGTGCATTTTCAAAACTTGGTGGCATGCAATCTTTTTCATTCCTCACGCATTACCTTCGACACACGCAAAAAAATCAGAATGAGTGCACACAACTTTGTTTGTGCGCGTGCACAAAATTAACTCAAAACTTTGGGTGCCAATAGAAAATGAACCCAAAACTTTGGGTTCCAACAGGCCCCCACCACTATTAATTGGTTCGTCCTCGAGCCAGTTTCTTTAGAGAATGAACTCTAGAGAATGAAAGTTCTTTCTCATAGTGGAGGCGTAGGTGGGCCTTATCCTCATGGAGGGATTACTGTCATTCTCCGAGCTCATGGACCATGGTAGTGATAAAGCTTTGGATTTCCAATGTAGGGACCTATGACAAATCCAGTTCAGTTCTAGGAGATACTGAAGGGATGAACACAAGTGGATCGATACTAAGCACTCGACGAGGACTGGCTCTCGAAATCTTGATAGACATATTTGTTGAAGATGGAGATTCCAGTAAGGAAGGAGAGGAACAATGTTGTCCCAGAATATGCATTTTCCTTATCATTTCATTTTGGGAAGCTTGTTCTTTGGCCAACTACATGAAAATTGCATTCATTTGTTTTGATACCTGCCAACTTTGAGTGGGGAAAACCTCCCTGGTTTTCTTATGGGATGTTGTATGCCGACATTTACTAGAACCAGAGCAGGATTTTCGCCGGAAGTGGGCATACCAAAGATCCTATGTATAATGGCCTAGTCGATGAGATATGGTCAGTGTAACCAAATGTATCCCTCTTGTACTCTAGTGAGGAGGAACTAAACACATGATTGCATGACCTGGGCCTGACCGAAGTGTGGAAAATTAAGAAGCGATAGGATCCTAGATCTCCTTAAGGGTTGTGTCAACTCTTGTATTAAAATTTTGTTAGTGCCATCCGAATGACCTCTGTGTATCTGTCGACTTGAAGTTTGGGGAAATGGTGGGGGTCATGGACATTGTAGTAAACACACTTGAGAAGGGGTATCATTGCAAATGGACGGCCTTCAAATGTGACATTGCAGGGTAGTATAGTATCAATAAGAAATTGTTCTTTCATGGTATTAGATTTTGGTCTGGATTTAGGTTTTCTTGGTGAAGCCATACTAGAATTGGTGGTAATGGTGTTGGAATATTCCTGAGGAATGGGATGTGGGGATTGGTGAAGGTCTATATTGAAATGGTGGTGAAGGAGTGTATGAATCATGGAGAAAATAGGTGAGGAAGTGGGAGGTTGCGGTGGTTCTTAACAAAATGAATCCATAGAGACACTTTTCTAGTAATGCATGTGAAGTTAGTGTCCCATACTTTTGTTGAGTTGGATTGTACCATGCCCCATTCTGGCCATTGGAGGCAAGATGATGTAGGTTGTCATTATCTCATAATGATGAGATTTGTGTTGATTCTTTCAAGCAACTTTAAATTTTAATTTGAATCGAGGAAATCATCCTTTTTCCAGCGGTGTTAATGAGACATAATTCCTGAAATTACATGAAGTGGACATGTGAGAAGAACTTGTCACTTCAACCATTAATATTAAAAATCTTCAGCTGCTGCCATATATTCAAAATTAGTGAATATGTATATGACCTGATACATGCATGAATTTACTCATCGGGGGTGTTGCACATGGTGTTATTCACCCTAGTGGGATTTGACTGGTGGCTTAGAGGGACATAGTGAACCCAAGTGGGTCGCAATGTATCCACATGCAAGAACAACTGGTCAGCGTCAACCTGGGAGGTAGGAGAGTAGGCTCGACCAGTTCTGGTAGGATCCATTTTCTAACCATATCATCAATAGTTATGATGGAGTTATCTGTGCGGTCAATGGGGTTGGGGAATAATCTTGAAGGAAACAAATTATTGTCATATATTGAGGTTCTCCTACTTTTCCTAGTGTAGAATTGGGGAATTGGGGCTATACAATGTTTCTTGGGTAGCCTGTGGTGGACATTCATTTACTGAACACGTGCGCTACACCATTTCTTAGATATCTAAATCCTTTCACAAGAACACATGTATCAATGAATGCTGACATCTGGTCGAAATATTTCTCGCATGAATGCTTTGACAACTTCCCATTCATGATAAGGCTCCCGATGTGTTGGACAACTGAGAGGGGGGGTGAATCTATTGTTACCATGCTTAAACAATTATGCTTCTTTTAAACTCTTTGCTGAAACACTAAATGGTGATCACAATAATGCAGGGAAATAAACAATGGCACATTCAGCATCAGTCACATATATGAGAAACACAGAGACAGATATTTCCTGAGGAAATCCATACAGGGTAAAAAACTCTTTTCTTTATATGATAAGTAATATTTACATTCTTTACATTATCATACATATGAGAACCAACTAATAATGAGGCTACAACCTCTGTTTTGCAAGATGCAACTTGCTGAGAGCACCAACTCTCTGTTTTCTCTAGCACCCACTAGAAGGAAGCACCAACTCCATGGTTTCTCTAGCACCAACTATAAGGAAGCACCAACTCCCTAGTTTCTCTAGCACCAACTAGAAGGAAGCACCAACTCCCTGGTTTCTCTAGCACCAACTAGAAGGAAGCACCAACTCCCTGAGTGTTTCCAGCACCAACTGGATGGAAGCCCCAACTTCCAATCATACAGGCACCAACCTGTATAACAGAGAACAAGAGTTCTCTCTTTCACCACCCTGCCACCCTGGTTTCTCTGGCTGCAACCAGATGGAAGCTACAACTCCCTGTGTTCAAGCACCCACTTGAACTTCTGAGGACAACAGTCCTCCCTTCCACCTCCCTTCCACCCTGAAATATAGATCTTTGCTATTGAAACTTATTACAGTGATATAATTTTCAACAATGGCTTACCAGACTCATCACTGTTCTGCTCCATTTCGTTACTCTGTCTGCCTCATTTCCTTCCTACACACCTCACTTGCGCTGTCTGTTCTTCTGCCTTTTAAGCTCTATGCACCATACCCATTCACTGCACAGATCCTCTTCTGTTCAATTCAGCTGCGGCATTCTCCTTCTTCTTCACACATGAATCACCTTCATCAGCTACCATCACAGCAAACTCCAATAGAAACAACAACACTTCTCTTCTTTGTGCCGTGTATATATATCTTCTGTGCATCTTGTGCATGCAATATTCTCAATGCCTCTGCATGCTCACTCCACACCAAATTCCTCCACCTCTCGAGTGCTCTGCGCGATCATCACCGTGACTCTTCAGCTTCTCTGGTAGTTCAACCACGCGTTCAACATCACTGGGTGTTATGCTGAGATTCCTCAGCCTCTCTGGCAGTTTGAGACTCTTCGTCTTCTCTGTGAAAGTCGAGCTCACCTTCTCTGTTTCAGTTACAGGCTCCAACCCTCATCCAACTGTCAATTTTCTCCACAAATCATTTTCATTCCACTGGCAGATTCCTTGTAATTCTTCAGCTCCTCTGGAAGAATCCATCAATGGTTTCTAGCAGTTACATTGTTTCGTGCAATAGTATCCCTTCTATCAACACTTGATCTGACGTTTCAGATTACATCGCGATTTCACCTATCGCGATATCGACATTCTTGGCATTCATAGTTTTTTTCACTTACAAATGCCGATCCCCGAAACTCCGTGAAGAAGATAGATCAATGGTCCAGATCATTTCTTGATATGACGGTTTAGATTCAATCGCGATTTTGCATATCGCGAAATCGACATTCTTGTTGCAGTGTGTTCTTTGCCTTTTGAATTTACGATCCCCGAAACTCCGATATGGAGCTTATCTAGACTGACTCCTTCTCTTCCCGTGACCAAGGGCTGTGACCACAGCCTTATGTCTCTCCATATTGCGATTCGCGAAACTCCGACACGGAGTTGAACCAATGGTCCAGATATGAACTTGTTTCAACGGCTACGATTGAGTCGCGATATCGCATATCGCGAAATCGGGGTTTCTGATGTCAAGTGACTTTGTCATTTCAAAGTCCCGATCCCTGATACTCCATGCAGAGAATCAACGGTCCAGATCACTTCTAACTTTAACGGCTGCAATTACATCGTGAAATCGCATATCGCGATTTCGAGGTTCTCGTTGTCAAGAGATTTTGACATTTCAAAGTCCCGATCCCCGATCCCCGATACTCCATGCAGAGAATCAACGGTCCATATCACTTCTAACTTTAACGGCTGCGATTACATCGCGAAATCGTATATCGCGATTTCGGGGTTCTCGTTGTCAAGAGATTTTGACATTTCAAAGTCTCGATCCTCGATCCCCGATACTCCATGCAGAGAATCAACGATCCAGATCACTTCTAACTTTAACAGCTGCGATTACATCGTGAAATTGCATATTGTGATTTCAGGGTTCTCGTTGTCAAGATATTTTGACATTTCAAAGTCCCGATCCCCGATCCCCGATACTCCATGCAGAGAATCAACGGTCCAGATCACTTCTAACTTTAACGGCTGCGATTACATCGCGAAATCGCATATCGCGATTTCGGGGTTCTCGTTGTCAAGATATTTTGACATTTCAAAGTCCCGATCCCCGATCCTCCATGCAAAGAATCAATGGTTCAGATCAACCTAGATCTCGACGGCTCAGATTAGATCGTGATTTTACACATCGCAATTACTCCCACTTCTCCTTGTACTTTAAAGAGCGTGCAAGTTATCCTTGATCTGACGATGGTCGAGTCTTGCGCTTGGATCTAACGACTGAGCTCTGTCCTCCTCTTCATTGTATTCATTCAGATCTGATGGCCTTCGTTCTTTCGGGAAATCACCTTAGCTTTTCCCGATGGTAAACCTCGTGCAGCTCCTGTCCGATCTGACAGCTGACAGGATTTCTGAATGAGATCCAACGGCTGTGGATCTCTGTCTTACTTCTCTTCTACGAACTCCTGTATCTTGAGCTTTGTTGCACGCGTGCTCCTCGACGCTGTTCCTCCTGAGCTTTCACTTCCGAATCCCCAAGGAATTATTGGACTTCTACGCCTCTGCAGAGTCTTCACATGCACACTCTGATCCTGCCATCTTCACTGTTGTACTTAAGCCATCATCACTACTGTACTTTCCATCAATGACAAGTCTATGCTGCATGTAAAACATGCCAACAATCCTTTGTACATTCTTCCTATACCCATGCCATCTTCATTGCTGTACTTGCCATCAATGACAAGCATATGCTACCTGTTAAACATTTCCAACAATCTCCCCCTTTGGCATTGATGGCAACAAAGGCACCCAGATTCTTTTCTCCCCCTTTGACATCAATGTCAAAGGGAACATGCTCCCCCTGAGCTGTTGCAATATTTTAGAAGGTATCAGATATTAAATCAATGCAAACTCCCCCTGACGGGATGGAATCTCTCATTTTAGGCCTGCAGAATATTTGTGTCTAAACCAGAGTCTTCTCTTTCTGATTCTTGGACTTGTTCATCTTCAGCTTCTGCTGTATCCTCTGTGGAAAATTCAAAATTTCTCACCTCTCTTACTTGGACTCCTTTATCAATCTTCTCATGAGTGGATGACTCCCCCTGTCACTATTATCTCTCTGCTTCTGTCTATTTTCCCCCTTTGTTCCTAAAAGGTTAACTTTCCTTGACAAGATCTTTCCTCTTGTTGTCTCTACAGGAACACTGTGCAATTGTAACTTGTACCTTTTAAATAGCCCTTGGATCTCCCTATT
>ML780518.1:845737-869097 GCA_009831015.1 Picea engelmannii | reverse complement strand
ATCAAATAGAGGAGGCCTAGTGACTGAAGTCCCTTCATGGCTTGTCATGTTTAAGCTCTAGGATCTACCCTTAGATAAAAGGGGGTCGGCTCTGATACCAATTGTTGGACAACTGAGAGGGGGGGGGGTGAATCAGTTGTTACGGTGCTTAAACAATTATGCTTCTTTTAAACTCTTTGTTGAAACACTAAATGGTGATCACAATAATGCAGGGAAATAAACAATGGCACATTCAGCATCAGTCACATATATGAGAAACAAAGAGACATATATTTCCTGAGGAAACCCATACAGGGTAAAAACCTCTTTTCTTTATATGATAAGTAATCGTTACATTCTTTACATTATCATACATATGAGCACCAACTCATAATGAGGCTACAACCTCTGTTTTGCAAGCTACAACTTGCTGAGAGCACCAACTCTCTGTTTTCTCTAGCACCGACTAGCAGGAAGCACCAACTCCCTCGTTTCTCTAGCACCAACTAGAAGGAAGCACCAACTCCCTGGTTTCTCTAGCACCAACTAGAAGGAAGCACTAACTCCCTGGTTTCTCTAGCATCAACTAGAAGGAAGCACCAACTCCCTGAGTGTTTCCAGCACCAACTGGATGGAAGCCCCAACTTCCAATCATACAGGCACCAACCTGTATAACAGAGAACAAGAGTTCTCCCTTGCACCACCCTGCCACCCTGGTTTCTCTGGCTGCAACCAGATGGAAGATACAAGTCCCTGTGTTCAATCACCCACTTGAAATTCTGAGGACAAAAGTCCTCCCGAGCACCTCCCTTCCACCCTGAAATATAGATCTTTGCTATTGAAACTTGTTATAGTGATATAATGTTCAACAATGGCTTACTAGACTCATCACTGTTCTGCTCCATGTCGTTACTCTGTCTGCCTCATTGCCTTCCTGCACACCTCACTTGCGTTGTCTGTTCTTCTGCCTTTTAAGCTCTGTGCACCATACCCATTCACTGCACAGATCCTCTTCTGTTCAATTCAGCTGCTGCATTCTCCTTCTTCTTCACACATGAATCACCTTCATCAGCTACCATCATAGCAAAATCCAATAGCAACAGCAACACTTCTCTTCTTTGTGCCGTGTATATATATCTTCTATGCATCTTGTGCATGCAATATTCTCAATGCCTCTGCATGCTCACTCCACACCAAATTCCTCCACCTCTCGAGTGCTTTGCGTGATCATCATCACGACTCTTCAGCTTCTCTGGTAGTTCAACCATGCGTTCAACATCACTAGGTGTTATGCTGAGATTCCTCAGCCTCTCTGGTAGTGTGAGACTCTTCGTCTTCTCTGTGAAAGTCGACCTCACCTTCTCTATTTCAGTTACAGGCTCCAACCCTCATCCAGCTGTCAATTTTCTCCATGAATCATTTTCATTCCACTGGCAGATTCCTTGTAATTATTCATCTCCTCTGGAAGAATCCATCAATGGTTTCTAGCAGTTACACTGTGTCATGCAATAATATCCCTTCGATCAACACTTGATCTGACGGTTCAGATTACATCGCGATTTCACCTATCACGAAATCAGCATTCTTGGCGTTCATAGTTTTTGTCACTTACAAATCCCGATCCTCGAAACTCCGTGAAGAAGACAAATCAATGGTCCAGATCATTTCTTGATCTGACGGTTCAGATTCAATTCCGATTTTGCATATCGCGAAATCGACATTCTTGTTGCAGTGTGTTCTTTGCCTTTTGAATTCGCGATCCCTGAAACTCCGATATGGAGCTTATCTGGACTGAATCCTTCTCTTCCCGTGACCAAGGGATGTGACCACAGCCTTATGTCTCTCCATATTGCGATTCACGAAACTCCGACACGGAGTTGAACCAATGGTCCCGATATGAACTTGTTTCAACGACTACGATTGAGTCGTGATATCGCATATCGCGAAATCGGGGTTTCTGATGTCAAGTGACTTTGTCATTTCAAAGTCCCGATCCTCGATACTCCATGTAGAGAATCAACGATCTAGGTCACTTCTAAATTTAACGGGTGCGATTACATCGCGAAATCGCAGATCGCGATTTTGGGGTTCTCGTTGTCAAGAGATTTTGACATTTCAAAGTCCCGATCCCCGATCCCCGATACTCCATACAGAGAATCAATGGTCTAGATCACTTCTAACTTTAACGGCTGTGATTACATCGTGAAATCGCATATCGCGATTTCAGGGTTCTCGTTGTCAAGAGATTTTGACATTTCAAAGTCCCGATCCCCGATCCCCGATACTCCATTCAGAGAATCAACGGTCCAGATCACTTCTAACTTTAATGGCTGCGATTACATTGCGAAATCGCATATCGCGATTTCAGGGTTCTCGTTGTCAAGAGATTTTGACATTTCAAAGTCCCGATCCCTGATCCCCAATACTCCATGCATAGAATCAACGGTCCAGATCACTTCTAACTTTAACGGCTGCGATTACATCGCGAAATCGCATATCGCGATTTCGGGGTTCTCGTTGTCAAGAGATTTTGACATTTCAAAGTCCCAATCCCCGATCCTCCATGCAAAGAATCAACGGTCCAGATCAACCTAGATCTCGACGGCTCAGATTAGGTCGCGATTTTGCACATCACAATTACTCCCACTTCTCCTTGTACTTTAAAGAGCGTGTAGGTTATCCTTTATCCGACGATGGTTGAGTCTTGCGCTTGGATCTAATAAATGAGCTCTTTCCTCCTCTTCATTTTCATCATTCAGATCTGATGGCCTTCATTCTTTCGGGAAATCACCTTAGATTTTCCTGATGGTAAACCTCGTGCAACTCCTATCCGATCTGACGACTGACGGGATTTCTGAATGAGATCCAACGGCTATGGATCTCTGTCTTACTTCTCTTCTGCGAACTCCTGTATCTTGATCTTAGCTGCACGCGTGATCCTCGACGTTGTTCCTCCTGAGCTTTCACTTCTGAATCCCCAAGGAATTCTTGGACTTCTATGCCTCTGAAGAGTCTTCACATGCACAGTCTGATCCTGCCATCTTCACTGTTGTACTTAAGCCATCATCACTATTGTACTTGCCATCAATGAAAAGTCTACGCTGCCTGTAAAACATGCCAACAATCCTTTGTACATTCTTCCTGTACCCATGCCATCTTCATTGCTGTACTTGCCATCAATGACAAGCATATGCTACCTGTTAAACATTTCCAACACGATGTGCATCCCACCACTGCGAAAAAATTCCTAGGAGTACTGTATCGAGTGCGTGAGCCCTCTTATGCTTGGGAATGCGTTGTATCCATGAAATAATTGTGTCCACTAGTTCTGATCCATCATAGTGATGTGAACCAAATTCTTCTTTGCGCTCCTCTGCAAAGATGTGTGTGCAAATCCTTGTTGAAACTTCATATATATTGTTTTTCCATTTATCTATGGAATCCTCGGAATCCATGTCATAAGAATGGACCTTTCTCCATATTAATTCACCGTCTATTGTGGGTTTTATGTCGTCCTCCCTGCGTCTTGTGATATTATAGATATTTTCAATGACTGGTCTCCACGCATCCTCATTCTTTGGCTCATTATAAATGTCACCTTCATATAGATCTAATGGTGAAACCATGTGAAAAGTGTCTGTTTCAAATGATATATTCCTTTTATTCAAGTTCAACACCACATTATTATTAAAGGCCCAATCAATTCCCAGTAATGTAGGATATGGATCAGATTCATCCATAATTTCTATGACCTCAAAGTCAATCTTTGTTTTTAGTCCTTCTATGTTCACTTCCACCTGCTCCAGTCAGCTTATTGGGTATCTTTTATATTTATTGGATAACCATAGTTGGATGGGTGACCAAACCAACTTCGATTTACCCATCATCTCCAAATATTTCTTCATCAAAAGGTTCACATCGAAACCCAGATCCAACATGAATCCATCTGTGTCATAGCCACCAAGCTCTGGAGTCATCTTAAATTCTTGGCCAATGCACTTTTTCTTGTTGACCTGACATACATCTCTTTTTGGAAGCAGATCTGATATGGTTTCCTCTACTCCTTGTTCCTTCATGAAATTAGTTAACGTATGGTTCAACTTACTTGCAGCCTTTGGATCATTCAGTAGTATAAAACAACAATGCAAAAAATAACTTTCTTGGTCCTTAGATTCTTCCTTGTGACCCAAGTCATATAAAACTTATGCGTGCACTACACGCTGAAATTCCTCCTAGCACTGTTCTTCATGTTCTTTCTACTTAGCGCTTCACAAATCAGTCTGTCTATGAGATTTCTCTATTGAACATTGTGTTTTTAACTGTATTTATTCACACATGTGATCCTCCTCCAATGATCTTTACATCGCACGCTAAAATTCCTCATGTGCGTGAGATTATTCTACAATGATCAGTATGAATAAAAGTAGAATAACCAGTGAGATAATGCCTGAATTTATTGATCGCATAAACTACTGCCGAGAATTCTCTTTCTGTAACTGTATAATTTAACTCAGCAGGAGCCAAGTTCTTGCTGATATAGTAGATAACATAGGGATATTTGTACTCTTGTTACCCTAGAACTACCCCAATTGCAGTATCAGAGGCATCTGAAGAAATGTGAAATGGCAGAGCCCAATTGGGCCCTCTCAAAATGGGAGTTGTGGACAATTTTTGTTTTAGATCTACAAAAGACAATTCACACTTGTCAGTCCAACTAAAGTCAACATATTTTGTTAATAGAAAAAATATTGGAGAGGCAAGTTTCAATTTTTTTTTAATGAATCTCCTGTAATATCCAGCATGCCCCAAAAAGATTCTTACCTCTTTCAGAGTTGATGGAGTTGGAATGTCCAGAATTACCTGGATTTTGGCTGGGTCTACCTGAATTCTTGCATATGAAATGAAGTGTCCTAGCACCATACCTTCGCTCATAATCATATGACACTTTTTTGTACTTAGAGAAAGATGAGACTGTATACATATTTTGAGTACTTTTTCCAGATTAGCTAAAGCTTCATTGAAATCAGTACCGTAAGGTGTAAAATCATCCATAAATATTTCCATACAATCATTTACCATATTAGATAAAATACCAATTACAACGCTCTGCAAAGTGGTTGGTGCATTACACAATCCAAATGGGAGAACCTTGTAGGAAAATGTACCCCAAGGGCTGGTAAAGGTGGTCTTATCTTGATCCTATGGAGCAATTGTTATCTGGTTATAGCCAATAAATCCATCTAGGAAACAGAAAAACTTTTTCCCAGATAGTTTTTCTAGAACTTGATCAATAAATGGAAGAGGAAAATGATCCTTCTATGTGGCCTTATTCAAGGCTCTATAGTCCACACACGTTATCCATTTACCATTCTTTTTAGGCACAATAACAAAGGGTGAAACCCACTCGTTGTTTGATATAGGGTAGATGAATCCGACATTTAGAAGTTTCTGGAGTTCTTCCTTAACGATCTCTTTAAGATTAGGGTTCATTCTCCTTTGGGGTTGGAAAATGGGTCAGAAGTATTCCTTAATGTATATATGGTTGGTGCATAGTTCAGAGGAAATTCCTTTCATATCCATGTAATCCCAGGCAAATGCCTCTTTATGGTCAATCAATAACTTCATCAAACGTTTAGTTTCAACAAAAGATAAATCAAGATTTATGTTCAGGCTTTTTCGAGGCTCAATTTCTACAACAATTCTCTTAGAAATGACTTTGGGAAATAATTCAGTTGTTTCAGTGTCTATTGTTACAACTGAATTAAATTGATTTACAACAGTTTCAGAGAACATCTCTGCGTTGGCTCCTTCCTGGGGACTAGGGTCAAAGATTCTACTCAATTAGTGATACGTGTTTGGTGTAATAACATAGTGGTCACTGATAAAGCTATTGATTATCTCATCCTCTGTCTCGTCTTTGAAACTCAGGGATTTTCCTATGGTTAGCACAGACAGAGCGCTTTCATCCTCAATGTCCATCCATAAAGAATTTTCAGGTTCCACACTAGGTGTAGCATGAGGATAAAGGGTAAGTTTATTGGTATCATAACCATCAAATATGGTCATTGAACCAGATCTACAACCAATGAAATAATCAACTGTAGCTAACCATGGTCTTCCTAGAATTACAGGGTGGACCCCCAAATAGGTTTTAGGTTGCAATATGAAAAAATCAACAGGATACTCCCATGAATCAACTGAAATAGATAAATCATCAATTACTCCTTCTGGTTTGATAGTAGAACAATCAACTAATTCTAAAACAGTAGGAGTAGGTCGGACTTGCATTTTGAGTTGCAGAAATTGTGTCGTTTCAATTAGAATAATATTAATTGTTGCCCCTAAATCAACTAACACATCGAGAATAAATGTCTGTCCAATTTTGACAGTGACTGTAGGGTTTCCTGGGTCACTATATTTAATAGGTGGGGTTTTGCCTAACATAAGTTCAAACAATTCTCCCACTACGTGTACTGTGAAGGGGTCCATAGGTTTCCTTCCAGGATTTTTTATACAGAGGTCTATCATAGTATTCGCATAAATAAGGACATCTCTAATCGCTTGCAATAGTGGAATGTTAACATACAGATTTTGCAATTCTCCTAAGAGATTGAAGGATGGTAATTCCATAGTTTTGGTAATTTCTAATCTTTCAGGGAATGGAGGGTCTGCTAATTCTATTATAGCTTTTTCAATTTCCTCTATATCAGCTGATGGTTTTTTCCCTGATTCCTTGTCTGATTCTGAAGATGGAGCATCTTCAATTATTAACTCTACTATTCTCCCTGATCTCAATTTTATCTCATTACAAGTCATAGAGATAATAGACAGAGATGGCACATTGTGTATATCAATATTCTGAACGGCCTTATTATTTTGATTTGGGTTAGGTTGTACAGGCATTTGAGGTCATAAGGGAGGATTGTTCTGTGGGGCATTGGGAGGTAACTACAACTGTTTCTGCTGGTACTAGGGTTGGAACTATTGGTGATAGGGGTTTTGTTGGTGATGATTTTGATAAGTAAGACACTGTTGAGGGTTTCTCCAATATGGGTTCCATTCCCCAGGATGATTTTGTTGTTGGGGAATAAGTACCCATGCATTGGGATCTTGATAAGGAGGTGACATCTGATTTGGAGGAGGGGCATTCATCTGGCCATATTAAAGATGATTGTTCACATTATTCTAATAATTAAGTGTTGCAAGAGAGAAATGAGGGTTTATACCTTGACCTTGTGGATGCCATTGTCTCCTCTGTGTTATTATATAGGCAACCTCTGCTTCCTCATTAGTTGCCTTCATTGATGCTTTTACACCTGGTAGGGAGGGACATTTGTCAGTGGCATGATCTAATTCACAAATAAGACATACCTAGACACTGTTCAGTGGGCACTCCCTTGGTGGATGTTTGTCTCTGCATTTCAGACAGAAAATGGACAATGTCCGTTCTGATTCTCCTTGTTTTTGTTTGATCTATAGAGTATCAATTTGTGAAGAAAAAGAGTTAATCGTTTCCATTTTGAAATATTCTAACAAATTACCTATTTCTTCTCTTGTTGCCCCTCCATTGGCTGATTTTTGTACCCTTGAAAAACAAAATCCCTGGTAGTTGGCTTATTACTTGTTGATCCTCAAGAGCATCTCTTACAAAGATTTACAATGTTTTCATAGGATTCCTTAGATATATCTCCCTTTCCAAGAATATTCAACATATCTAAACAATCATCTCTAACTCCTTTTAGCGAAATAGTTTTGAGAATGTCCTTACTCACATCTGGATGTCCAGACCTTTGTAGATTATACTGGAGTCGCTCCAAAAAATCTTGAAGGGTCTTGTCCTCCTTCTGAGACATCCTAAGAAATTCCTCTCTTTGTTCCCTCATTCGATAGTAGTCTTGGCATTTTTTCAAGAAAATATACCGCATTAGTCCCCATGTTGAAATATTCTCTCCTCCAAGGCCCATGAACCATCTTAACGCGTTACCCTTCAATGTAGCTCGAAACAATTTAAGATTATGCACAGTGGTAGTGTAGTCATAGCTTCTACACATAATATCAAATTCATATAGAAAGTGTGTTCTTTATCATATGTTTTCTTTATCTCCACTCAATACAGAAAGTGCCCCACTCCTCCTTAGTGACTATCTGTCTGTTAATCTGATAAACAACTTCTTCTAGCTTTTCCATGTTCCGAGCTACACTTTCTTGATCTTCAATATTCTCTAGTGTTGCGTGATGAATTGTTGGTAACAAATCTTCATCTTCAGCCCCTGATGAAAATGATGTTTCAAAATGGGGTAGTTCTGATGTTTGAGGAATATGTATTCTTGGAGGATTTGAAGGGTGAAATATAGATCCCGAAGAAGAATATGCTCTGGCTATAATCTCATCAACAAAGGTTGGCCTTCCGAGTGTAGGATTCCTTCCACCATGTCCTATGGTACCTGTAGGGTTATTACTTTTGGGGATACGTACTCTTGTTCCTTGATTCATGCAGACTACTCATTCCTAAGAAAATAAAACTAATGTGATTACAAGAATCTATAATTATATTCCCCGGCAATGGCGCCAAAATTTTGAGCACTTTAATTGTCTAAATAAATATATAATTAAGGTGTTCAATATGAATTTTCAAACCCATGGAAGTTTTGTTATTGTAAGACAATTGTGCACAGTCTATGCTAGATTATGAAAGAAAACACTAATCAAGTTGCAGTACTGAAAGAAACAGAGTTGAAAAGCTGAACACTAACACAAATTGCTGACATAGCTGGAGTTCTAATCTACCGTTGCAGAATTGAAATCACACTTGCATAATTGAAATCTAATTTGATGAGTGTATAAGAATCCTAGATTATCTAATCTATTCTAATTTTCTATTTTACTCTTACAAAAGGAAATTTTGTGCTAATTGCCGAAAGGAAGTCTACTTAAGTGCAGAAAGGAATTCACACTTTTATTTTATTTTGCTTGAAAACAAAGATTTAATCTAATGCAGAAAAGGGAAAGCAATTCTCCAATAGTATTCAACAATTGATTCTAACTCTCATGAGACACACTGATGCACATTAACAGAAAGGGATTGATCTATAACATCAAATGTATTCTAGAAATGTTAAACAGATAAATCATCCAAATCAAAGCAGTTAATCTAAAAATCAAAACAGAGGGGAGTCTGTGAGGAAGGTGGGGCTTTTCCTTCTCACTCAATCCACTTGAAAAGACTACAGTAAGTTAAAGAAACTCAATTCACTTTTTATTAACTCACAAAAATTTTCAGATACAATATGCTCCACTTCACTCTCTGTTCCACAGCTAATCTTCGGTACCAATAATTACAAAATATATGCTATTTAAAGACAGAGTCATTCAGTTAAAACAGAATCAGAACAGCCTTGAGAATCTGAGATTCTCAAGCTGTTTGTTTGATACAAAAGATCTATTATCTTCACAAAATCTGGAAAAATAATATTGATCACCAACGTGAGCCAAAACGTGTAATAGCCTTGAGGATCGGTCTTCAGGATTCAGATTTGAATGATATACTAGCTTCCAGGATCTGTGGGCATATGTTGCAACAGGTGTAACAGTCTTCCAGGAAAGGTGCACAGTTTATGTAGTCGTGTAACAACATGCAGAACTGGCGCAAGGTTGTAATAGCTGGTGTAACAACAATGATCTTTCTTCAAGACTTGTTTGTTCTACACATTTTGATCATTAGTTGCACATTCATGGGTAAAATATAAGAAATGCTACCAATCAAACATGTTAAGTAAATAAGAATATAAAAGAAAGATCAATGATTCATACCTTGGGAAAAAGGATCTTATAAAACATTATAGTAGGCATTTAGCATAGAAATGATAAGGTTGAATGAGCAAAATATATAGTGAAAAGGGACATTTTTGGGTCCTAACATGCTCCCCAACTGAAGACATTGCATGTCCTCATGCAAAACACACTCAAGCCTTAATCTAAATCTGAGTCAGGGAAGTGACTCCTCCAATGCAAATTGTTAAGACAAATCGCTAAGTACCAGTATGGGAAAAACCCATGTGTACCCCCAACATCTGTTGTTTCAAAAATTTGTCTTTGTTTCTTTGTATTCAAGAAGAGAATCATCTTGAGTGTGTAACATAGGTTCTTATGTAAAAGCTATTGGTAAACCAACATCTACTCTATTACGTTGAGATCTCCTATACCTTATTGGTTTTTGTGGATCAATAAGGTCATATTCTTTCTTGACTGAGAGTTTGGACGGTTCTTCAGCATGACCAATGATTGGTACTTTCACTATTTTATACCCTGCCTGAAAGTAAATATTACCACATTCATAGAACATGTTCTCTCTATTCTCATTCATAACAGTTGTTGCCTGTGATAATATATCCAAAGTTGATTTCCCTGAGTTTTTTTGTCGAGCAACCTGCAAGTCCTTCTTTAGGGAATCCAACTCTGCTTTGAGGCAGTCATTTTCCTTCATTAGTTTAGTAATCCTGGAATTTTCGGTACCTTGTATCTTCTTTTCAATTTGAGAAAACAACTGAGCAAGTGGCATATCATCATTATCCTCTCCAGTTTGTGTAATTGGCTCTTATGTAATGGTCTCTTCCTGTGCAGGTGGTTCTTGTGTAACAACTAATTCTGGCATGGCTGGTTCTTGTGGGACAGTCTCTTCCTGGGTAGTTGGTTCTTGTGTAACAACTAATTCTAGCATGTGGGATAGTCTCTTCCTAGGAAGTTGGTTCTTGTGTAATAGCTAAGTTATGGGAAGAGGCTAGTTCTTGTGTCACAGTCATGTTGTTGGAAGGGACTGGTGCTGGTGTAACAATCACTTATTTAACAACCGAGGATAATGGACGAAGAATGGGTAATGACTATTCTATATTCTTCCATCTGACTGTTGCTTCAGTAAACCTTGCTGACCTAGTTATCCTCCCAGGTAATGTAGAGACAAAAACAAGGGATTTCCTTTTCTTTTCTTTAGGAGAAGGAGGGAGTTCTTCAACAACCAGGAAAGGAGAAGGAGGGCGTTCTTAAACAACTAGACAAGGAGGAAATTCTGGGATTTTGGGGTCTGATATAATCTGTACATCGTCACTCATCAAGTGATGCATAGAATCATCAAGCATAGCCGATGATTCTGTTGTAATTCGTGTACATTCGTCCTGCAATGATAAAATGGTTTCTTGAAATTCCTTGCACAAGGTAAAACCCAGAATACGTACCTCCATAAAATTAGTTAGCCCCTCACTTACATTTGTATCATTGAGGTCAAAATTTGGTAGGGTCTGAGTATCAACAAAATCAGTACACTATGTCGCAGCAACAAGAGGGGTTTTAGGTGTGTCTAGTGCAATTCTGTGGATGCCTCTCTGAGTTTTCCTTCTAGTTTGACGTTTTATTTTCTGAGACGATTCAGTGGCAGTGAAAGTAGGGGCTTGAAATGCTATTGCAGAAATATGAGAGTTTTGATTTGTTTTTGGTTCAACGGGAGATGAAGTCAACGTACTGGTAGTTACAGTGGGGGCTTGAACTGTTGTTGCAGTGGACCATTCTGACCTAGTTCTCTTCCTCGGTAAAGTAGAAACATAAGCATGGGTTTTCATTTTCTTAGATTTAGGAATAGGAGGGATTTATTCAACAACAATTGTTGCAGCTAAGGGTTGAGGCTCATGACTTGGTCCAGGGATTGCATTGTCAATTGTTGGCTCAATCACAACGACAGGCATAGGGTTTAGCTGTTCTGGCTCAAAACTATCGATGCTTTTGTGAGTGGTGTTAGAGGTGCTTTTGGTTTTGCAAGTGGTTCTCAGAGTCGACTTACGGGAATTTATAGTTGGGGATTTAATTGCTGGTGTAGCCGAAGGAACAATATTTGGCTGCTCGGGGTCGGTCATAACACCAGGCATAGAATTTGGTTGTTCTTCCACTTGAGGTAATGTGTCATTAAGAATTCCCATTCATCTACAAATCAACAACCCTATCAGTCTGTGATTGGAAATACAATTCATGGGATTCTTCAATCTCTTGACAAAGTGAGCCATATTATGCAAGGAATGAAGAAGACAATAAGGGATGTTTATTAGCTTCTGATGTCTTAAATGTGACAGTAGTATAAAATCAGAAAAACAAACTACTTGATATCTTCCTTCTTATGTAATGTACCTTTTTACAAATTCTGATACTTTCCCCCATGGTTCTTATAAGGAATTTACATCTGTGCCTCGACCCTTGGTCTAAAATTGCTCATTATCCATGAGAAAACCCTTCTGTGCGTCAGGAAGATGTGATTTTCTGTTAAACCATCTTTCTCCTGTTGTCGACAACCCTGTCACAGTAGGCTTTCTTTATTCTGTCACTTGAATCCTCACCCCGTGCACCATTGAATACCCTTCTGTGAGATTCTGAATCAAATCCAATACCTCTGCTTTATTAATGCCCTGCAACTTCTTAAAATAAGAAATCCAGTCAGCCTACAAAAATATTTGGTAAACATCCGGGTGTAGCAGCAATGAATCAAGATTTTCCGGTTCATACCTCACAGTTGATCCTCCCATGACGTCGCTTTAGAGTCTAATAGTCACTTAGGAGGAGAAACCAAAGACACAACAAGTTCAAACGTGGATTGCATAAATAACGCAGTGTCTCAACGAAAATAAGCGTGGTCGAAAGGTGGCAGAGGTGATTATAAAAAGTGATTTTGACGCCTGAGATTTTCTTCCCCCCCAACTAATCAGATTGCATCATGGTTTAATAAATTTACGACAATCGGAAGGTAGGCATTAAATATTTCTTCCATATCTACATCACTGTGACATGTAAGATTAGTAACGTACCTCATAACTTACCGCACAAACTGATTTGTCCAAGTAAACACACTATCCAACCACCATCTGATCCGCGTGGAATAGCTGTAATGATGAGAGATGGCTTTGGAACATGAGAAATGATGATATGAAAAGTCGAGCATAGTTGGATTCCTTTCATTGGTTGACCAACAGGAAATCTGCGGATGTGGAGTTAAGTAATGATGAAGCAACATTGTCTTTCAGAGAGAGCAGAAAAGATAGCAACGAAACTGACAAAACAACAATGTTTCAACATGGAAAAATAACAAAGAAGTGAAAAATGGGTGAAGTGGCATGTAAAATAGCGAAAAGGAATAACAATGGTAGGTGTATCAACATGTATTTTTGGCCAGACTGATGGAATTAGGTGTAGCAGCATGTAAATTGACCAAATTGTTGGAAAACTAGTCGGGAAAATGGTGTAGTAGCATGTAAATCGGCCAATTTGTCGGAAAAGAGTGTAACGGCATGTAAAGTGACCATGGTGTAACATCATGTAAAGTGACCATGGTGTAATAACATGGAAACAACAAGTAACCCATCCGAACACATAATTCCTTAGTTTTCCAAAAACTAATCCATCGACTCCCTTCGCTGTAATCTATCTTGTTGTTCTTCAATCCATATGCACACAAGTATTTTCCTGATACCCTTCTAGGATGATTTTATTAGAAAGGAAAAAAAATGAAATATTTTAAGAAAAAACAGAAAAATTCAAATTCGCACAGTTTATTTATATACAAGGTTTTATTGAAAGAAAAAAGTTCTAAGGTTCAGAAGGGGAAGGAGCAGGCTTTGTTCCCTTTAAAAATTGATAACCTGTATCAGTTGTACATCTGGATGTAATTTTTTTTTTGGAAAGTGGATGCTAATATAGGCACAAGCGATGACGATTTTCAAGTAACTGTGTATTGGATCCATCGATAGTGATTAACCTGAATGTCCCATTGGGAAAAACAATGTCTACCTCATAAGGTCCCAACCATATTGTATGCATCTTACCCTGAAATTATTTAAAGCGTGAATCATACAGCAGAGCTCAATCTCCCTTTTTGAATAACTTCTTCTTGATGACTCGGTCATGCCACTTGGTTCTTTGTTGTTGAATCATTGTGGTTTGATGAATAGCGTCCAAATGATTTTCATTCAGGTCATTTAGCTGTTGCAGTCTAGAATTTTGTGCCATAGTCAAGTCTAGATTGACTGCTGATGCAGTTCTTAGGGTCTTGATCTCAAACTCAATGGGGAAAATAGGGCTCTTCCCATATACCAGTTCATAAGCAGAAAAACTAGTTGTGTTCCTCCAAGTGGTTCGATAAGCCCATAGAGATTCATGTAATCTGTCAGACCAATCCTTATGATGTTCCCTCGCTGTCTTAGTAAGAATAGCTTCTATGACTTTGTTTGTACTTTCCACATGCCCATTACCTTGGGGATGGTATGGAGAAGTTGTTCTATGAAAAACATGATATTCACTGAGTAGGGCTTCAATCTTATGTGATGTGAAAGGTGGTCCCCCATCAGTTACTAACTCTCTGGGAAATCCAAACCTAACAAAGATGTCTTCAAATAAAAATGCTAAGACAACTTCGTTTGAGGCCTTGATGAGTAATTTTTCCTCATCTCACTTGGTCATGTAATCTGTGCAGACCAATATTAGAAGGTGGGTTAATGGGCCCTACAAAATCCATGGCCCATCTCTCAAAAGGCTCTAAAACCACTTGAGGCCAGAGAGGCATCTCATCCCTATGATTTGTCTAACCCATTTACTGGAAACTGTCACAGGCTTGGACATACTTCCTTTCATCTTGAAATATTGTGGGCCAAAAATAGCCCATCCTCAAAATTTTATGCCTAGTCCTTTTATCAGAAAAATGACCCCCACAAGAGCCATCATGGAAATCTTTAAGAATATCATAAACTTCATCATCCCTCACATATCTCCTGATTTCTTGATCCAGGCCTGTGTAGAAAAGATATCCCCCTATCCAACTATACCGAGCACTCTTTTGAATAATCTTCTTTCTTTCTCGGGGCGATAGATGTGGAGGTACCTTCCCTGCAAACAAATAATTAGCAATGTCTGCATACCAAGGTGAGTGAGAATATATTGCAAACAAATTTTCATCTGGAAAGGAATCATCTACAGGTGAATTATCATCATTATATTCAATGTTGAGACAAAATCAACAACCACATTTTCTTTTCCTGGTCTATCTACTATAGTGATGTCAAATTCTTGTAGTAATAACAACCATCTTATTACTCGAGCGTTAGTAATAGATTTATTCATCAAATATTTAATTGTTGAATGATCAATATGAATAAAAGTAGAATATCCAATGAGATAATGTCTGAATTTATTGATTGCATAAACTACTGCCAAGAATTCTCTTTCTATAACTGTATAATTCAACTTAGCAGGAGCCAAGTTCTTGCTGATATAGTAGATAACATAGGGATCTTTTTCCTCCTATTGCCATAGCACTGCCCTAATTGCAGTATCAAAGGCATCTGAAGAAATGTGAAATGGAAGAGCCCAATTGGGCCCTCTCAAAATGGGAGCTATGGACAATTTTTGTTTCAGATATGAAAAAGACAATTCGCACTTGTCAGTCCAACTAAAGTCAACATCTTTTGTTAATAGAAAAAAATAAGGGAGAGGCAAGTTTGGAATTTTTTTAATGAATCTCCTGTAATATATAACAAGCCACAGAAAGCTTCTTACCTCTTTTAGAGTTGATGGAATTGGAATGTCTAGAATTACCTGGATTTTGGCTGCATCTATCTGAATTCCTGCATAAGAAATGAAGTGTCCCAACACCATGTTGGCATGTTTTCAGACAGAAGGCAGAGTATGATGGTTGGCATGTTTAACAGGCAGAGTATTCTTGTCATTGATGACAAGATCAGATTATTCCTATGGCAAGATCAAATTATTCCTGTCATTGATGGCATCGATGGAAAAACAAAAACATAAGTAATTTCAGGAAGACCAGCAACACAACTCACATAGATTCGATAAGTTCAGGAAGACCAGCAACGCAACAATGATCGAATGACAGGATCGAAGTATTGGTCAAACTCCATTTTGGAGTTTTGGCTATCGAGATTTCAGATATCGGGAGATGGAAATGTCAAGGTTCTTTACAACAGGAGTCCCGAAATCATGAAATGTGAAACGTCGATATGATTGGTCAAACTCCATTTCGGAGTTTTGGCTATCGGGAGATGGAAATGTCAAGGTTCTTTACAATAGGAGTCCCAAAATCACGAAATGAGAAATGCCGAAATCTCGTCAACTTTCCATCTCAGGGGGTTATGTGAGCCGTTCGATGACTTCAGAGTTTCAGAAATCAGAAGATGGATATGTCAAGAACTCCTACTATAGGAGTCTAGAAGTCGCGAACCCCGAAATCGCGATATGCGAAATTGTGAAGAGATCTGGACCGTCGAATCATCTAGAGTGTGGACTGTTGATTCGACTCCCTTTCGGAGTTTCGAAAATTGGGAGATGGAGATGTCAAGAACTCCTACCATAGGAGTCCCGCAGTCGCAAATCCTGAAATCGTGATATGCGAAATCACGAAGAGATTTGGACTGTCGAATCATCTAGAGTGTAGACCGTTTATCCAACTCCATTTCAGAGCTTCGGATATCGGGACATGGAGCGTCAAGAAACTCTACCATAGGAATGTTGAAATCCCAAAATGACGAAATGAAAAACACTTTTTGGCTCAACCTGTGGTCGCAGCCATTGGTCACATCGACAGAAGATGAAGGAAGGAGCTAGTTCAAACAAGCTCCATTTCAGAGTTTCGGGGATCGGGGAGTGGAGAGTAACGAAATCTTTACCACGGGGATCCTGAAATGCCAAAGTGCAAAATGGAAAAATAAATGCAAGATTCTTTGAATTCAATCCAACGGTGCAGGTGAAGTTGAATAAGATCGCAGGGCTACTGTTGCGCTTCTCAGTGTAACAGCTAGAGACAAATGATGGTCTCGGCCATAGGACTCGAAGAGGACTCAGTGTGATCGCCAGAGGAGATGAAGAGTATCAAGGCATATTCCAGTCGAATGAGGACTATTGATACAGGCTATTGACAGATGGAAGAGGATTGAAGTCTGTAACTAAAGAAGAAAGTATAATCTCGACTATGCCAGAGAAGACGAAGAGTCTCAACTGCCAGAGAGGCTGAGGAATCTCAGCATGACATCCATTGAAGTTGAACGCGTGGGCAAACCGCCAGAGAAGCTAAAGGGTTACCATGATGTTCAGACAGAGCACTCGATATGTGGAAGAGATTAACGTGATGTGAGTAGGCTGAGGCATGGTGTATAGGGCATGCACAAGGTGCACAGAAGCTATAAGGACATGGTACAAAAAAGTGATGAGGTTGTTGTTGCTGTCAAGCATGATTCAGGTGTGAGCAAGGAGGCAGAGCGCAGCAGCAGAAATGCACAGAAGAGGAATGGTGCATTGAAGGGACATGGAACAGAGAGCATAAAATGCAGAAGAACAGAAAGTGAAAGGGGTGTGCAGAAGACACTGATGCAGACAAAAAAGAGCAACGTAATAGAACAACGACAAGGCCGGTAAGCTATTGAAGAACTTTATATCGCTGTAATAATTTTTAGTAACAAAGAATTTAGATTTCAGGGTGGTTGGGAGGTGCTAGGGAGGACTGGTGTCCTTAGCGGTTCAAGTGGGTGCTTGAACATAGGGAGTTGGTGCTTCCTTCTAGTCAGTGCTAGAGAAACCAGGGAGTTGGTGCTTCCTTCTAGTTGGTGCTAGAGAAACTAGGGAGTTGGTGCTTCCTTCTAGTTGGTGCTAGAGAAAACAGAGAGTTGGTGCTCTCAACAAGTTGCAGCTTGGAAAAATAGGGGTTGTAGCCTCATGATGAGTAGGTGCTCATATGTATGATAATGTAAAGAATGTAAAAATTACTTATCATATAAAGAATAAGAGGTTTTTACCCTGTATGGGTTTCCTCAAGAAAATCTGTCTCTGTGTATCTCATATGTGTGACTGATGCTGAATATGCTATTTCTTATTGCCCTGCATCATTGTGATTTTCATTGAGTGCTTTGTAAAGAATTAAAAATAAGTATAATTTTTCAATCTCGGTAAACAATTGATTCACCCCCCCCTCTCAGTTTTCCAACACACCATACATTCGTTCATCATCATATGACACTTTTATGTACTTAGAGAAAGATGTACTTAGAGAAAGATGAGACTATATACATATTTTGAGTACTTTTTCCATATTAGCTAAAGATTCATCAAAATTAGTACCATAAGGTGTAAATTCATCCATAAATATTTCCATACAATCATTTACCATATCAGAGAAAATACCAATTACAGCTCTCTGGAAAGTGGCTGGTGCATTACAAAATACAAATGGGAGAACCTTGTAGGAATATCTACCCAAAGGGATGGTAAAGGTGGTCTTATCTTGATCCCGTGGAGCAATTGTTATCTGGTTATAGCCACTGAATCCATCTAGGAAAGAGACAAACTTTTTCCCTGATAGGTTGTCTAGAACTTGATCAATAAATGGCAGAGGAAAATGATCCTTCTGCGTGGCCTTATTCAGGGCTCTATAGTCCACATACACTCTCCATTTACCATTATTTTTTGGCACAATAACCAAGGGTGAAACCCACTCATTTTCTGATATAGGGTAGATGAATCGGTCATTTAGAAGTTTCTGGAGTTCTTCCTTAACGATCTCTTTAAGATTGGGG
This sequence comes from Picea engelmannii, assembly GCA_009831015.1. Taxonomy (NCBI): domain Eukaryota; kingdom Viridiplantae; phylum Streptophyta; class Pinopsida; order Pinales; family Pinaceae; genus Picea; species Picea engelmannii. Next base: position 850,513 of record ML780518.1, on the reverse strand, counting down.
TTCATTCTCCTTTGGGGTTGGAAAATGGGTCGGCAATATTCCTTAAGGTATATATGGTGGGTGCATAGTTCAGAGGAAATTCCTTTCATATCCATGTAATCCTAGACAAATTCCTCTTTATGTTCAATCAATAACTTCATCAAATGCTGAGTTTCAGCCGAAGATAAAACAAGGTTTATGTTCATGATTTTTCCAGGCTCGATTTCTACAACGATGCTCTTAGAACCGACTTTCGGAAATAATTCGGTTGTTTCAGTGTCTGATGTTACAACTGAATTAAATTGATTTACAACAGTTTCAGAGAACATCTCTACACTGGCTCCTTCCTGTGGAGTAGGGTCAAAGATTCTACTCAATCGGTGATACGTGTTTGGTGTAATAGCAGAGGGTTCACTGATAAAGCTATTGATTATCTCATCCTCTGTCTCATATTTGAAACTAAGGTCTTTTCCTATAGTTAGCACAGGCGGAGCGCTTTCATCGTCAATGTCCATCCATAAAGAATTTTCAGGTTCCACACTGGGTGTAGCATGAGGATAAAGGGTAAGTTTCTTGGTATCATAACCATCAGAGATGGTCATTGAACCAGATCTACAACCAATGAAAGCATCAACTATAGCTAACCATGATCTTCCTAGAATTAGAGGGTGCCCCCCTAAACAGGTTTTAGGTTGCAATACGACAAAATCGACAGGATACTCCCATGAATCAACTGAAATAGCTAAATCATAAATTACTCCTTCTGGTTTGATAGTAGAATGATCAACTAATTCTAAAAAAATATAAGTAGGTTGGACTTTCATTTTGAGTTGCAAAAATTGTGTCATTTCAATTAGCATAATATTAATTGCTGCCCCTAAATCAACTAACACATCGGTAATAAATGTCTGTCTAATTTTGATAGTGACTGTAGGGTTTCCTGGGTCACCATATTTAATAGGTGGGGTTTTGCTTAACATAAGTTCAGACAATTCTCCCACTATGTGTACTATGAGGGGGCCCTAGGTTTCCTTCAAGGATTTTTTATAAAGAGGTCTCTCACAGACTTCTCATAAATAGGGACATCTCTAATCGCTTGCAATAGTGGAATGTTAACATACAGATTTTGCAATTCTCCTAAGAGATTGAAGGATGGTAATTCCACAGTTTTAGTAATTTCTAATCTTTCAGGGAATGGAGGGTCTGCTAATTCTATGATAGTTTCATCAATTTCCTCTGTATCAGCAAATGGTTTTTCCCCTAATTCCTTGTCTGATTCTAAAGATGGAGCATCTTCAATTATTGGCTCGATTATTCTCCCTGATCTCAATTTTATCTCATTACAAGGAATAGGGATAATAGACAGAGGTAGCCCATTGTGTATATCAATATTCTGAACGACGTTATTATTTTGATTTGGGTTAGGTTGTACATGAATATGAGGTCGCAAGGGAGGATTGTTCTGTGGGTCATTTTGAGGTAACTACAACTATTGTTGCTGGTACTGGGGTTGGAACTGTTGTTGATAAGGGTTCTATTGGTGATGATTTTGATAAGTAAGCTATTGTTGGCGGTTTCTCCAATATGGGTTCCATTGCCCAGGATGATTCTGTTGTTGGGGCATAGGTACCCATGCATTGGGATCCTGATAAGGAGGTGGCATCTAATTTGGAGAGGGGGCATTCATCTGGCCATATTAAAGCTGATTGTTCACATTATTCCAATAATTAAGTGTTGCAGGAGAGAAATGAGGGTTTATACCTTGACGTCGTGGCTACCATTGTATCACATGTGTTATTAGATAGGCAGCCTTTTCTTCCTCATTAGTCACCTTCATTGATGCTTTTACACCTGGTAGGGAGGGACATTTGTCAGTGGCATGACCTAATTCACAAATAAGACATACCTGGACATTGTTTAGTGGGCACTCCCTTGGTGGATTTTTGTCTCTGCATTTCAGACAGAAAATGGACAATGCGAGATCTGATTCTGCATGTTTCTGTTTGATCTACAAAGTAGAAGAAAAATAGTTAATCATTTCTATTTTGAAATCTTCTAACAAATTACCTATTTCTGCTCTTGTTGCCCCTCCATTTTCTGATTTTTGTACCCTTGAAAAAATGGCATCCTTGGTAGCTGTCTTATTCCTTGTTGATCCTCGAGAGAATCTCTTAAAAATATTTACAATGTCTTCATAGGATTCCTTAGATATATCTCCCTTGCCAATAATATTCAACATATCTAAACAATCATCTCTAACTCCTTTTAGCAAAATAGTTTTGAGAATGTCCTTACTCACATCTGGATGTCTAGAACTTTGTAGATTATACTGGATTTGCTCCACAAAATCTTCAAGGGTATCTTCCTCCTTTTGAGACATCCTAAACAGTTCCTCTCTTCATTCCCTCATTTGGCAGTAGTCTTGGTATTTGTTCAGGAAAAGCTGCCTCATTTGTCTCCATGTTGAAATATTCTCTCCTCCAAGGCTCATGAACCATCTTAACGCGTCACCCTTGAATGTAGCTGGAAACAATTTAAGCTTCTTCACAGTGGTAGTGTTGTCATAACTTCTACACAGAATATCAAATTCAAACAAAAACTCATCTGGATCCTCAGTAGATAATCCATGGAAATTCGGTAGGGCTGAAAGAGGTATGTTCTTCATAGGAGCCATCCCCGGTGTGGGAATATTAGTAATAGGAAAAAACAGGGTAGTGATAGTATTTTCATCATTTAACTAACCTTCATTATTCACTAGATCCTCACGGTGGATCTCTTCTTCATTATCTCCTTGATTTTCCATATGTTCTCTTTCTCTCCACTCAATATGGAAAGAGTCCCACTCCTCTTTAGTGACTATCTGTCCGTTAATCTGATAAACAACTTCCTCTGGCTTTTCCCTGTTCCAAGATACACTTTCTTGATCTTCAATATTCTCCAGTGTTGCGTGCCGATTTGTTGGTGACAAATCTTCAGTTTCAGCCCCTGATGAAAATGATGTTTCAAAATGGGGTAGTTATGATATCTGAGGAATATGTCTTCTTGGAGCATTTGAAAGGCAAAAGAGAGATCGCAAAGAAGAATCTGCTTTGGCTATAATCTCATCAACAAAGGTTGGCCTTCCCAGTGCAGGATTCCTTCCACCACGTCCTCTGGTACCTGTAAGGTTAGTATTTTTGGGGATACATCCTCTTGTTCCTCGATTCATGCAGACTACGCATTCCAAAGAAAAGAAAACTAGTGTGCTTAGAAGAATCTATAATTATCTTCCCCGACAATGACGCCAAAATGTTGGGCACTTTAATTATCTAAATAAATATATAATTAAGGTGTTCAATATGAATTGTCAAACCCAGGGAAGTTTTTTTATTGTAAGATAAATGTTCACAATCTATGCTATATTATTAAAGAAAACACTAATTAGGTTGCAGTACTGAAAGAAACAGAGTTGAAAAGATGAACACTAACACAAGTTGCTGACACAACTAGAGTTCTAATCTACTGTTGCAGAATTGAAATCACACTTGCATAATTGAAATCTAATTTGATGAGTGTATAAGAATCCTGGATTATCTAATCTATTCTAATTTTCTATTTTACTCTTGTAGAAGGAAATTCTGTGATAATTGCCGAAAGGAAGTCTACTTAATTGCAGAAAGGAATTCACACTTTTATTTTCTTTTGCTTGAAAACATAGATTTAATCTAATGCAGAAAAGGGAAAGCAATTCTCCAGCAATATTCAACAATTGATTCTAACTCTCATGAGACACACTGATGCGCATTAACAGAAAGGGACTGACCTCTAACAACAAATGTATTCTAGAAAAGTTAAACAGATAAATCATCCAAATCAAAGCAGTTAATCTAAAACTCAAAATAGAGGGGAGTCTATGAGGAAGGTGGGCCCTTTGCTTCTCACTGAATCCACTCAAAAATAATACAGTAAGTTAAAGAAACTCGATTCAGTTCTTTATTAACTCACAAAAATGTTCAGATACAATATGCTTCACTTCACTCTCTGTTCCACAGCTAATCTCTGGTACCAATGATTACAAAATATCTGCTATTTAAAGACAGAGTCATTCAGTTAAAATGGACTCAGAACAGCCTTGAGAATCCGAAATTCTCAAGCTGTTCATTTGATACAAAAGATTTGTTGTCTTCACAATATCTGGAAAAAGAATATTGATCACTAGCGTGAGCCAAAATGTGTAACAGCCTTGAGGATCAGTCTTCAAGATTCATATTTGAATGATATACTAGCTTCCAGGATCGGTGGGCATCTATTGCAGAAGGTGTAATAGTCTTCCAAGAATGGTGCGTAGTTGTTGTAGTCGTGTAACAACATGCAAAACTGGTGCAAGGTTGTAACAACTGGTGTAACAACAACGATCTTTCTTCAAGACTTAGTTGTTCTACATATTTTGATCATTAGTTTCACATTCATGGGTAAAATATAAGAAACACTACCAATAAAACATGTTAAGTAAATAAGAATATAAAAGAAAGATCAATGATTCATACCTTGGGAAAAAGGGTCTTAGCAAACATTATAGTAGGCATTTAGCATAGAAATGATAAGGTTGAATGATAAAAATATATAGTGAAAAGGGACATTTCTAGGTCCTAAGAATGTTCACAGACTAGATTGCTTCACATGTAAACCAATGTTGTTTCACATGATCCTTACCCATTTCGTGGAACATGGGTAGCCTCATGGTACTGTCCTGATTTTCCATTTTCAAACTTGACCTAGTTCCTCCTCTATGACTACTAGGGGTTTGATTCCTCAACA
>ML780518.1:798312-829449 GCA_009831015.1 Picea engelmannii | reverse complement strand
CCAAAGTGGAATATTTTTCATCGTCCTCTTTCTCAGAATTTCCACAAACTTTCTTTCATCCTTGTTGAAAGAGACAGTGTATTCCACGGTAAATTCAACAATGTATCCTTCTTTTACTCGAGTAAACCAAAAGTCAATAGCCCGATTCCAATTATTTTAAAACACTTTCAATCTTTCAATCTTGGCTTGATCCCAAACCTTTGGTTCAAATGGTCACATAGTAGAATTGGTAACATTTTTCCCTTTTATCCATTCAAACAATAAACAAGGAAATTTAGCAAAGAAAATCTCATGCATATTCGTGTAAAGATAATCATCTTTCTATTTATTCACATTCACTTTCAACCCCTAATGTTCTCATAGGGAAAAACCATTCTCTTTCACATTCAACCTGTCTTGAATTTCCTTCTGAGGTGGATGCCACCTCATCTCTTGTCTTCATTATTATCGACAAGACTTTCAGGTCCCGACAACAAAACCATTTTTTGGTTTTTTATTCCATGCTTGTGCATGTACTTCCTAACATTGGGGAGTTTATGCCCAGGGTTCCTTCATCGTTGACAAAAAAAACCCTAGAGAATCTGCATATCAATCCTTGGCCAAGGCCAAGGAATGTCTTACCCAAAATGAAAAGAGGATCACAAATACCATAATTTATTGTGACAGGGATGAAGGATGAATACACAAATATCCATCAGGGTTGGAATTCATGCAATTAATATATGAAAAATGTTTAGGACTAAGAAGTAAAACAATACACACACATATCCAAATAGTACATGGTAGACACAAAATAGATCATAACTATCACATCTTTATTACCAGAGTCATTCCATTACACATAGGCATACATCAAGTAGACTATGTATGATAACCATAAAACTTCATATATTCATTTATATAACTCCTTAGAAATACAACACCTTGCACAATGCACATTCTCTCAAGACTTTAAACATATGATAGACTCAGAAAGATATTCAAAAGAATTACAATATTACAATAGGCTTAGAGTGAGATTGACACTAAGGACTCAATGAATATCTTATAAAACATCCAACTAGCCCCATTTCTGATATCCATGCTTACTTTTATTGCTTTCTCTGCTCAGGATTTATGTCTCTTTCTACTTTTCTCCACTCGCTCGAATGAAAAAATTATCTCGCACGCTTATTGCACCTTCCTATAGTCCACATAGCATTAAAGATTCAGGGAAATCTTAACTTCCCTTCCAACTCATCTTTTGTCAGCTCCATGATCCCTTGCGATGCTGGCAATAATCATTTCAGAGGATTTTCTGATGATTCTGATTATTTTTTTGATTTTGGCGTGCATCTTATTGATTTCTAATGCACATCAAAACTAGGACTGACATTCATTCAATAATATCTTAGGTCTATTGAACACTGTCAAAATTCTGTCTAGTGTGCACTCTTTTTCATTCTTCGTGCATTACCTTAGGCATGCACAAAACTTCAGAATGAGTGAAAAAAACTTCATTTGTGTTCGTGCACGAAATGAACCCAAAACGTTGGGTGGAAATAGGGTAATCTAATCAAATTTTAACCCCATTTGTTGTTGAGATTCATTTTTTTTCAAATTTTGTTTTTTCTTGTGTTTGTATGAGCACGTAGAAACAAAATTTTTGGGGTAACCATGCACTTCGAGGTAGAGCTCCAACAACAAAAACAACAACACCCTCCTCCTCCTCCTCTACAATTATAATGTGTTTTTCACTAACTCACTTGGTTGAAAGTTGCTTTATGTGATAAAAGGTCTTGAGGTCATGTCTATTTTTTAAGTTACTTTTTGAAAAAGTGTATGCATTCAATGTAAAGTGCACCTACATTAAATTATAAAAGCATATCACTATAAGTAGTTTTAATATTTATTTTTTAGTTACCTTTTGCATGCAATTTTAATTTACAAAGTAACTTCATTGTAAAAGTGATTCTCACTTATTCTATAAACGTGAGTCACTTAATAAGTAAGTTAGTTGTAAAAGTGAACTTATAGGAAAAGTTGGAGAAGGAAGGGAATTTTGTGCATCCATCACCACATGGGTCAACTTCTACCTGCAACATGGCGCTTTGGGTATTGTTTATGTCATTTTTCAAAAGGGCGTAACTTTCACATCCGAAATTTGTTTTCGTTGCCGTCTTTTTTTGAAACAACCTATTGTTTTTCAAGAAATTTCCATATAGAACATCATTTTTATCTTTTGAATCCATATTGTCTTCATATTTTAATATGGCTTCTCGAAGTGATATTTTTCTTACACGTACCAATCAATTCTCATGGAAATCCCATATGGAGGATGTACTAAGAAGTAAAGGATTGTATTAAATTAGCTTGGGAAAAGAACAAGCCCCTATTGATGCTAGAAGCAAATCCAAACGAGATAATAAGAATGATGAAGCACATGGAATAATCGAAATGTCCATCTCTCTTAATTTATGGTTTCACCTTCAAGGAATTGATGACCTATATGAAGCTTGGGCTAATATTGAAGCTATGGTTGGTAAACATAATATTATTGGATCCCACTAGATTGAAAAGTAGTCAGTGACTTTAAGTCCCAATGATTTTCCTTTCATTGAATATTATTTATCTAAGTTCAAAACACTTTGACTTTTATGAATATACTATAACATAGAATTGAACAATGACCATTGCATATATATTATTCTTGCTAATATAGGTAGTGCATATTCTATGTTTGTATCTACCTTCTATGCCATCGAATAAGATCTAGGGACTTCTTATTAAGAACCCACTCTTGAGTATTTTTATGATTCTCTGATTAGAGAGCAAGATAATCTTTTGCAAATTAGAGTAATCAACACTGCATGTACATTTAACAAAGCCTTAGTGTCCCAACAGAAATATAAATCCAAGCATCCCAACAAGTAACATCCTCACCACAACAACAAGCAAAAAAAGGGTCCCAAACCCTCTCATCCAACTTCTGCTCCTAATGGTGAAAAATGAGAAAAATATAAGAATATTGGCTGACATTGCAACTTTTGTGGGTGAGATGGTCATGTAGAGTCTAAATGTTATAAAAATATGGAAGTCTTAGAAGTATTGATGAAGAAGCACAATATCAATCTTGATTCTTCTTCTTCTTCTTCTTCTCACGGACATGCATTTTATTCTTCTAGTTTATCTTTCAATGCAACTTATACTTCTTCTTCTAATGAGTGGATTATTGATTATAGAGAATCTTATCATATTTATAAGGATAAAGCCATTTTTTTTACTCTTAATGAATGTAACACCAAAGAAATATTTTTTGGTGATGTTAGATCTCTTAGTGTTGTAGGTTCTGTAACAATTCAGGTAGATATTGTTCATTTCAATGATGTATTATGTGTTCCAAGTCTTTCCTGCAACATTCTATCAGTGTATCATATCACTCACTTAGGTGAAGGAAAATTTGTAGAGTTTTCACCACAGCAAGTTGTAATCAAGGATTAAAAATACCTAAGCATGTTCTAATAATTGGAACTATAGATGATATTACGAGGTTACACACATTTGAAAACTTTGGGTCATCATCATTTTCGTCAGTTTTTGTTTCTCATAGTAATGACTTGAACAAAAATTTTCATGAGAGGTTTGGTAATCTAAACTATCTCTCACTGTAAAAAATATGTAATCAAGATACAATGACTAGTCATCCTCTCATTTCTTTCAGAGATGGTGTTTGTGTCGGTTGTGTCCTCGAAAAAAATCACGAAGACAATTTTGACAAACATGCCTCTTGGCACATATCGACCCCAATGTAGCTTGTTCACAAAAATTTGTGTGGTCCACTTTCTTCTCCTTCTTTCTTCAGGTGCAAGTACTTCTTAAATTTCATCGATGACTTCTCTAGACGCACTTGGGTTTACTTCTTAAAACTTAAGAGTGAAGTTTTTGACAAGTTTTTGGCCTACAAGGCAGTTGTATAAAAAAAATATGGACATCAAATTTAAAGGTTAAGAACATACAATGGAGGTGAATATGTGAACAATAAATTTAGAAGCTACTGCACCGCACAAAGATTTAAAATGAAACATATTGTTCCATATACACCATAGCATAATGGTGTTGCTGAGAGAAAGAATTGCATGTTATTGGAAATGGATAATTGTATGATCTAATCTAAAATATTGATTCTTCATTATTGGGCAGAAGCCATCAAATGTGCAAATTACATAGTAAATTTCACCACCACAAAGGCTCTAAAAATATAAAACTGGAAGAATCATGGACTAAAATTAAGCTAGATGTAAGCCACTTATATTTTTGGTAGTACAACATGGGCTTAGATTTTGAATGAGAAAAGGAAATCTTTAAAACCTAAAAGTGAGAAGTGAATTTTTGTTCGATATTCTAAAGATGTCAAAGGTTATTGAATTCTTCAACCTCATTCCAATGAAATTATTATTAAGAGAGATGTTAAATTTGATGAAAATATCCTGGCATGTGAGCCTAATTTTGTGTTTGTGTCATCTTCAACCTGTGATCCATCTTCATTGTTTGTGCCATCTTTTATTCCTATTCTGGTTTCTTATTTAGATGATTATAATGAGGATGAAAATGCACCTCCCCCTACTCACCTTCCTCTATATCAGTCCATTGAACATGAACCTACACCAATACCATTGCTTCCCAGATGGGTCCATTCAAATTGAGAAGAAGGTGGTGATATTGTATGTGATCATACAGATCAACAATGAACATGTTCATAGTTCTAGTGCATCTAATCTCTTTTGGATTAAGTTTTAGAGACTCATGATCTAGACACATTTTTATAAGCTTTAGGTCATTCAGATTGGGACACAAAAATGAATGAAGAGTATCACCCCTTAATGGCGAACGATACTTGGTATATAGTACCTCTTTCAAAAGGAAGAAAACTTGTCATGTGTAAATGAGTGTATAGAACTAAGTATGCATCAAATGGAAGTCTTGAAAGACACAAGGCACACATAGTTTCCAAAGGGTTCTTTCAAGTTGGAGGCATTGAATATAATGAAACCTTTTCCTCTGTAGCCAAAATCAATTCCATCTGCCTTGTTCTATCCTTTGATGCCTCACATAAATGGGAGGTCCATCAGATGGATGTTAAATATTCCTTCTTGCATGGGGATTTTCAAGAAGAAATCTACATGGAACAACCTCTTGTCTATGTATAGAATGACTCTAGCCTTGTTTGTCACCTTAAGAAATCTCTTTATGGTCTTAAGAAAGATCCTCAAGCTTGGTATGACAAAATGGATAACTTTATTTATGACACTAGATTTTCTAGATGTCATTCTAACCCTAATGTATATACCAAGAAAGTATGAATCCATCTCATAATCCTTGTTCTTTATCTTGATGACCTTATCCTCATTGGTAGTGACCTTAAACATTTAACCCATGTGAAATCCATCCTTAAAGAGAAATTTGAAATGACATACTTGGGATATTTCAATTATTTCCTTGGCCTCCAAGTTTTGAAAACTAAGGTATTTTCCTTTCCCATTCTGAGTATGCTTGTGACCTTCTTCATCGCTTTCACATGAAATATTCTAAACCAGAGCCTTCTCCCTTCTAGTTTGGAGTAAAATTTGTTGCCACCTATATTACTCCTGAAGTCGATGCCACTTTATACCATTAGTTAGTTGGTATCCTCTTATATTTTACTCACACCCATACTGATGTTGGAAAGTTGGTTGTCATTGATTTCAACCCTAGAAGAAGTCTAGAAGCCCCATAAGCCCCTATAAGTAATGGAAGATGTCAACCATAGAAGAAGTCTAGAATCCTATAGAAGTGATGGTTGTATTTGAAGAAGTCTCCAAAGTGGTCCTCTTATGGTGTAAATTTAAGCATGGCCCTAATGGGAAGATTCTTTGAAGAAGTCTACAAGAAGGCCCGGAGGTGTGGTCATGAATCTTGAAGGTGTTGGAGGAAAACGAGGATCAAAGACAATGAAAATACATGATAAAACCTCATAAATGGATAGTCCTCATCATGATGGTCCCAATGGTAGGTGGTACATCACGTGGTTCCTCACGATTGAGAATTTATACTCTCTTAAAGTTGAAGCCCCAAAGTATGGTCAAGAAGCCTCAAATATAAGGTCAAAGAAGTTACAAGTCCACCCCAAATAAATTAAAGGAGAAAAAGTTGTTGAAACAAGAAGTTACAGGTCAACCCTAAATTCAATTAAACGAGGCACTTGGAAAAGTATAAATACACATCACGAACCTCTCATTTGTTCATCCAAGGAAGTGAGTCTTTGTGAATGGAGATAGCATACAGGGGTCTGTACTTGTGCTAAGACGATTGTCGATCTTAGAAAAGAAAATATGGATCAGAGGAAAGGAGGTTTTGGAGAGAAAGAGGTGACTATAGTAGTTTTTTAAGGTTATAAGGGGGTTTCAATGGAGAAAGGTGCGGATTTATGAGGTTATATGCAGGTCACAGTGGAGAAACGTACATATGTACGTGATTCAGAGTGGAGCAAAGAGCGTATTTATGAGGTTATTCGTAGGTCACAATGGAGAAAAGAGTGGATGTATGTAGGTCATAGTGGATCAAAGAGCGGATGCACAAGGGTCACAGTGAAGAAAAGCACTGATGTCCACAAGTTTAAAGCGTATGAGTAGCAGATCTGTGAAAAGTTTTTGAAGATGAATCCCCTATCTTGATGCTAAGGTTGAGAAAGGTATGATGATCAAAGATATGATGCATTAGAGTTTCCTCGTGATGAAAGGTATGTTTGTCTACATTTTTTGAAGTATGTCTTAGATACTATAAGCCTTAAGGCATATATTGGAGAGTCTTTGGAATATGGATAGAGACATATGTTGGTGATATTTTGGAGATCATGGCTTATGCTTGATGCACAAATTAGATATTTTGGTACATGCTTGGTACATGCTTGAGACATATTTTGGTACATGCTTAGTACATTATTTGAGACATATGTTTTGGTACATGGTTGAGGCATATCATGAATGATATGGATTATGATTGAGGCATATCCTTGGTACATGGTTTGATGCATAACATAAATGTTATGAAACATGCTTGAGGCATATCTTTGATACATGGTTTATGGATATTATGGCACATATATCTTGGCACATGGTTTGATGCATATCTTGGTGATCTTGGGAATATGTTTGAGAGATGTTCTTGGAGATATTGGCATATGATTCATGTGAGTGGATCTAGTTTTGTTAACGATGAGACATCTATATCAGTGACAGGTTGATTATCAGTGACACTGGCAGGTTGATTATCAGTGGTAGTGACAGGGTTATTATCAGTGACATTGGAAGTGACAGGTTGAGTCTCCATTTATATTTTAGGGAGGTAGGAAGGGGAAAGGAAAGGGGGTTCTAGCCTCCTTCCGTTTGGAGCCGGAGAATACATGGAGTTGGATATTCCTTCATGTTGGAGCCTCCCTCCAGTTGGTGCTGGAGAATATAGGTAGTTGGATCTTTCTTCAGGTTGGAGCCTATAAATCAGGGTGTTGGAGCCTCCTTCTAGTTGGAGCTGGAAAATCTAGGGAGTTGTATCTTTGTTCAGGTTGGAGCCTGTAAACAGGGGGTTGGTGCCTCCTTCCATTTGGTGTTGGAGAATTTTGGAAGTTGATGCTTCCTATGAATGTAATATTGTGATATATAAGAAAGCATTATGTGGTTTCTCCCATTTGGGTTTCCATGTTAAAATATATTGTGTATTGTGTATGATGTGACACATTTTTAAATGGTACTATTTATGGTTAAATGTTTAGGATATGTTAAATGAAATCGTAAGTGAATGTAATCATTAATAATTTAATGTTGTGATTGAAAATGGTAAAAAGTGCTCAATATTGATTCACCCCCCCTCTTAGTATTGGTGAATATTCCAACACTGCTATTTCCTTTGATGTTGGTATTGTTTCTTGGTATATGAAAACATCCCATGAAATCCATTGGAGAGAAACAAAAAGGATACTTTGGTATGTATGGGATACAGTTCAATTTGGGATACATTACATTTTAGGGAGGATTCCTTTGTTAGTTGGTTTCACTAATTCATATTGGTCCAATGAACCTAATGATTGGAAGTCTATTGTAGGTTATGATTTCATCCTTGGTTCTAGACCTATCACTTGGTCTTGTAAGAAACAACATGCTCTTACTCTTTCTTCCACACAAGAAGATTACCAAACAAAAATTAATGCAGGTCAAGAATCCTTGTGGATTTGACAAATCATTTCATAGTTTGGCTTCCAACAACAACATGCAACCACCCTATGGTGCGACAATGATGCAAACCCCCTACTCTCCCTCGGGGTTGCGCGACGTCCTGGTCAAGGATCTTCAATTCTCCGAGCCAAATCGTCTCTCTGAAACCTTGATGGTCTCACTTTGTAATTAAACACATGCCCTTTCATCTTTTGATGCAGGTCCTATGATACCCGCGACCTCTTCGTTCGTGCTCCCGAAATATCAAAGTTCAGGCGCTAGATCCTTTTCCATTAGCCCCTTGGTGCATGTGACCTTGGGCGATGACCTCACATAAGCACATAATTGCAGGGTGGCCAAGAGTGGTTTGAGACCAAACTGATTTTCTCCCCGCAATTCACAACCAGTTGCCATGTATCCCTTCGAAAATACCGGGGTTTTGATTACGGCCCACTCTTAAGATTTTAAAGTATGATCACTTTATGTCCTCGCTATTAAGCACGACCGTCGATATTGTGATATCGGGAAGTTCCTCTTGACTAACGACTGAGGTATGTGTTATTTTCTGCCTTGGTCAACTTTCAGTCAATGACCCTTTTTATCCTTTCCTTTCTTCTTTCCGGAGCATGCTCTCCCAGATTTCCATGATCAATCGACGCATGTGCCTTTCAAATAAATGGTCGTGATTTGTTTCGGAAATTCGAGCTTTGGGAATTTCAAACTCTTCGCACTTGCTTCCTCCCGAAGTACTTCCACCCGAATTTGATAATTTTTTGACATGTGTCTCTCATAGATAGATGACTGTGATTCACTTCAGCTCTTCGGGATTCAGGAGTTTCAACTCCTGCACACTCACTTTCTCCTAGAGTGTTTTCACCCAAATTCGATGATCTGTCGATGAGTGTCTCCCTCAGATTGATGAATTTGAATCACTTCATCTCTTCAGACTTTGGTGAATCCTCTCTCATGTGTGCACACATAGACTTAAAGCTCGTGCACTTTTCTCAGATCCAACGATCTGGAGAGATCCCACTCCCTCCTAGAAGGATCTTGATTGATAACTAGTGAAACCTTCAAAGCTTCACTCCCTTTGAATATTTATCCCCACTATCTCTTCTGAGCTTGACCTCCTTGAGGATTTTGATCTCCCACACACTCCCTGCATTCCTAGGATCTCAAAAAACTTGGATCTAAGGATTTATTCAGTAGAAACTCTTCCCGCACTCCTTGCGCTTCTCTGCTCTGGTTCTTCGACACTTAGTCGCTTATTTATTATGTGCACTCCTTGCACTTGGTATAATTTCCCACCGTTACTTATGAACTCCTCTAAGTCAATTCAAGACTCTATTGACACACTCCTTGCGTACGATATGCACTCCTTGCATATGAGTTCTCAGAAGGGAAACGATTGAAAATTATCCAGTTCGTCACAAATTCATATGATCAACCATAAAAAATCATAGATAAACGAAATGAAATAAAACACACACATAATACACCATTCACTCAATCACACCTCAAAATGAACACTATCCAAGGAATTGGAACAATTATGTCTGTTCTATTCATCCATGAAATAAATTACATCGTATTACAGTTCTTCACTGCATCTTTTTTTTTCTTTTCCTATATTCTACTCTAAAAACTCCCTCTGGTCTCTTGTTTTTCTCCTTTAATACAATAAAACAATAATCTATCTAAGGAGTGGCTCTGCGAGCTCTTATCCTTACTATCTGCAACCTATCCTATCAGTTTCTAGTGGTTACCTACCTTGTCCTATTACAATAACTAACAATTATTACTAGATAATAGCTGAAACTCTATATCTGGAACTCCTTACATTTGTACAAGACTTTACAAACAAGATATATTTAAAAACGTTGTTTCCAAAATATCTCAACAACTCATTCTGTTTTTTAGTTGAATTTTGATTTGAAATTATCTCATGTTGGGATGTCATATCCCTACCTCCACGCTTTCTTCTTTGACTTTGAAGGTGATGCTCCTGCATCATACTCCTCTAGCTAAAATATTAATGGGCTCCTGTCCATGAGGTCCTGCATTATTTTTCCATGCTTCAAAATATCAGGTTTAGTGACCCAACTTGAATCTTCCATTGGATGATCTTTCCACTTCACTAAGTATTTAGGATATGTCTTCCTCTTGGTCTTCTTTCCAAATCTATGTTCTATGATTCTCTCCATCTAAGATTTTTCTGATGTGGGCATTTTTTCTTCCCACCGAACTTCTTTCTGATCATATGATTCTCCTGCATCATCTCTCATGTAAGGATACAGGTCTGCAACATTGAATATTGGTGATATCCCAACATTGTTTGGCAATCCAATTTCATAAGCATTGGCTACAAATTTTCTAAGAATCCTGCATGGTCCTATCTTCTTCATCTTCAAATTGTTATATGTTCCCCTTGGAAACCTTTATTTTTTCAAATGAGCTAAAAATTCATCTCCTAATTCGAATTGAACTTCTCTCCTCTTCTGATCAAATCTGTTCTTATATTTCAAGCTGTTGTCCTATAGCTACTCTCTGACTCTGTCATGGAGTTTCTGCATTCCTATTGAAAAATATTCTATGCCAATACTTTTGAATTCATCTTGATTTAGATCTCTCAACTCTTTAATCCCTCTTGGTTGTATACCATACACAATTTCAAATGGAATTTTTCCAGTGCTCCTAATCACTGAATTGTTAAATGAAAATTCTTCTTGTGCCTGAATCTGATCCCATTGATGGACTTGCTCAGTGACTAAACTTCTTAAAAAGTTTCCTAGACTCCTATTTACTACTTCAATCTATCCATATGTCTAAGGGTGATATGATGAAATAAAGGACACGTTTGTCCCCAGCCTCTTCCATAGAGTTCTCCAAAAGTGTCCTACAAATTTTGTGTCGTTGTATGAGACTATGCTCCTAGGAAATCCATGTAGTCTCACCGCTTCTCTGAAAACAAATTGGCTATGTATGTAGCATCGTTTGTTTTCTGGAATGGTATGAAATGTGCTATTTTTTAAAATCTATCCACCACAACAAATATGGAATCACTCCCTTTCTGGGTTCTAGGAAATCCCAATAAAAAATCCATATTGATTGCATCCCATGACCTTTCTGGAATTGGTAATGGCTTATACAAACCAATGTTTTGTTGTCTTCCTTTTGCATACTCGAAAATTCTGCATTTGTTCACAAACTTTTTCACCTCTTCCCTCATGATCGGCCAATAGTATGAATTTCTCAGTTGTGCAAATGTCTTATCATGACCAAAATTTCCAGCTAAGCCTCCACTGTGTTTCTCTTTCAACAGGTTATCTCTCATTGAGCATCTTGGTATCCATAGTTGCCTCCCTTTGAAAAAATCCATCCTGCATAAAATATTATTTCCATGGGATTTTTTCTCCCAACAAAGGATTCTTACATGCATCATAAGCTTCCTTAAAATATGGATCTTCTCGATACATTTCCTTGAGGTGTTCAAATGATCCAGATTATTTTTGGCATGAAATGAGAGTGGAGATATAATAAAGAAATGAACAGAGATATCACAGATATCCAATAATATAACAAAAATGTATCAGAGATGAAACCATAAACACATAGATACAATAATACATGATTTCTATTAATAAAAGAAATGTATAGAGACTGTAAAAATACAGAGTGAAAGACTCACTAGAATGGTGGCAACTTATCACTGAGAAAAGATGTGACGGCTACTCACATTCGCAAGAAGATGATTTTTAAAATGAGTCTCCAAAGTCATTTTTATCATAAATAAAATCCATAACCCTAACGCCAAAATATGAAAAGCCAATAGTTTTGTGGACCCCGTTTTGGGAAGTTTGGTGTATCAACTTCTCGAGGGTGTAACTTTGGCATACAATCTTTGTTTGGGGTGCACGATATCTCGTTGGAAAGGTATTGTCGAGGTGTTTCATTTAGGGGGCTCAATTAGATCCTTCCTCTATAATTAAGAATCTCTATCCCAAAAAACCTTCATTTAGGCCCTCAAAATGGCCCCAAAAGTTAAAATCTACTAAAAATAGTAAATTACCAAAATTGCCAGAAAAATGTTTTGAGCCATTTGGAAAAGGTGGGTGGCCATCGGTATCCACCTAGATCATAAAAAACTAAGGTATCTACTTGGAATTCCTGTACAATTAAACTCCTCCTTCTCAAAGCATCTGCAACTTTGTTAGCAGTTCTAGCAATATGTTTGATAACAAAAGTAAAATTCTGCATAAATTCTACCCATTCAACATGTCTCTGATTCAACTTTTCTTGCCTAGTAATAAAATGAAAAGCTTGTCACTGTAAAAGACAAATTATTTAGGAATTAGATAGTTCCTCCACTTCTTTAAATCTTGAATCACTGCATAAAATTCTATCTCATATGTGGAATACTTCTTGTTGGTGTCATTCAAATTCTCACTAAAATAAGCACCTAGCCTATTATCCTGAATCAAGACTGCTCCAATAGCTACTCCACTTACATCACATCTCACTTGAAATGTTTTTCCAAAATATGGTAAGACCAAAATTGGTTGTTCTGTGATCTTCTCCTTCAACACTTTGAAACTTTTTTCAGATTCCTCTGTCCAATTAAAAGACTTGTGCTTCTTCTTCACAGTGTCCATCATGGGTGTACATATACCACTGAAATTTCTGATAAAATTTCTATAAAAACTTGCTAACCCATGGAAAATTCTTCCTCAAATATGCTTCTTGGAGATGGCTATTCTTTTATTTCTCTCACCTTTTCTGGATCTGTCTTCAATTCATTTGAAGAGATAAAAAAACCCAAGTATATGAGTTGTCTTCATAAAAGAGTTTTTTCTTAAGATTTATCAACAATTTTTCTTGCTGCAACCTTCTCATGACTGATGACAAATGTTTTAAGTGTTCTCCCTCTATCTTACTGAAGAGTATTATGTCATCTAGATACACTATGACAAATTTTCCTATGAAGTCTTTCAATACTTGATTCATTAATCTCATAAATTTTCTTGGGGCATTTGTCAACCCAAATGGCATGACCATCCATTCAAACAAACCTTCATTTGTCTTGAATGTTGTCTTCCATTCATCTCCCTCTCTCATCCTTATTTGATGATATCCATTCTTCAAGTCTTTATTGAAAAAATAGCTTTCTCTACTCAAACAATCCATCAAATCATCCATCCTGGGTAAAGGGAATCTATACTTAATGGTGATCTTATTGATGGCTCTGGAATCTGTACACATTATCCATCCTCCATCGTTTTTTGGACTCAACACATTTGGTACTGTGCATGGGATTAGGATTTTCCTGACTAAACCTTTATCTAATAACTCTTGGAATTGATTTTTGACTTCCTCATTCTCTCTAGGTGTCAACCTATAAGCTGCTTTGTTTGGTAAACTAGCTCCTGGGATAAGGTCAATATGATTGCTTATGCTCCTAATGGGTGGAAATGAGTGAGGTAACACATCCACTACTATGTCAACAAAATTTTCTAACAGTTCCTGGATTTTTTTAGGTAAATATTCCACATAAGTATTTGTAAGGATAGCTCTTGGCTTCCTCACTATAGCAAACTGCATCTCCTACTCCTTCTTGAATTCATTCAGGAGTTCCTTCCCACTCATGAGAAGTATACTTGAACTAGCTTCTTTCTTTTGCTCTTTGTCTTCTATTGGAAACAACATATGTGTCCTACCATTATTTTCTAAGGTATAAGCATTCTGCCTCCCATCATGATTAACTTTTCTGTCAAACTGCCATGGTCTCCCCAATAAAATATGACAAACATCCATAGGAATTACAACACATAATATTTCATCCCTATAACCTCCTATTTTAAATTCAACATGGCATTGTTGACTTACCATTACTTGATGTCCTTTCTGCAACCATGATACCTTGTATGGGTTTGGATGTGCAATTGTATTCAACTCTGTTTTCTCCACCATCTATGTGGATACTAGATTGTCAGTTCTCCCACTGTCTATGATCACCTTGAAAACTCTATCCTTCATTTTGCAAATAGTTCTGAACAGAATTGTTTGTTGAACTGGTTCCTCTACCTCCTTCTCTGGTTTAAGAAGAAATTTCCTCATCATGAGGTTCTTTCCTCCATTTGTCGCTTCTGCTTCCACATGCTTCTGTTCTTCAGAAATGTGTGCTTCTCCTCCTCTAGTGTTGTTGGGCCTGAGATATGATCACTTTTATGACAGTTATTATACACTTTTTCCACATGTACATATGTGTTTTTCATACTTTGAAGGAGATTTTTGAAGAATTTTATGTTAAAATGGTATGATCTCCACCATGTACGTGTGATTCATGTTTAATGTCATTTTTGGGTATAATTCATCACGTTTTATGATTACCAAGAGGTAATTCACATTTTTTTGGTGTTACAGGGAGAAAACGCACCACGTTTCTGCTTCCGACACTCAGTTCGACACTCCTTCCAACACTCGTTCCGGTACTCGATCCGACACTCTATCCAACACTGCGTATTGCACAAAAATGAAGGGCGACTTGGCAGTTTTGGTATTGGTGGCCAGTGATGGGCGAATCGGGAACGTGGGTTTTTTTCATGCTTTTCCCCTCTAGCTACTTAGCTCCAGACAACTCAGTTTTGGTTGTTTAGCTGAGTGATTATTGGCTTGCTCTGTTTTAGCAGTTAGGGCATCATTTAATGAAAATTGCCAAATTTAGAAGTGGTTCGACCCTCCTGTGGTCGACCACTTGGTCTGTAAACATTATAAATACCACTGAGGTGGTCAGATAGTTGTTAAGTAGTAGAAACATCAGTGTGATAGATAGAAATATAATTTTAATCTATTTTGTTATTTTACATTGCCAGATTATACAAGAACTGTGTTTTTGAGTTTTTATAATGAATTCGACCTGCTGAGTTCGTGGTGTGATTTTAGGAAGTGACCACGACTTGCTGGGGGGGCTACCAACAGTCTAGTAACTGTTCTTTGTGTTGTTTATGCATTTCATAGTTTAGTTGTTCTTTTTATTTCCTGTACATGCGTTTTTCATTGTGTTAATTAGTTTGTTGTTGTAGTTTAATTGCTTTGATTCTCTTTTGCAGGTTAGTATGATGGATCGTGTTAGCATGCATTAATATTGTAGTTAGGAATGGATTTGCAAATCCCTAGACTAACCCCATGTGCAATTATATATTAGATTACATTTTCATTTATGATTTTAGAGTTAAATTTAAAACAGAGTTTTAAATAGAATAGAATAGAGTTTTAATTTGGATTTTCTTTGACAAGGATTTGATGGATGGATAGAATTGATTTCAGTTTTTAATTATAGCTTGCTTTTCTCATTTTTATATAGATCTTGTTTAATTAGTTGTTGGTTAATGTAGTTAGTTTACTTTTTAATGTCATGTTTTAATTTATGTTTTTAATCATTTCTTTATTGCAGTTTGAATTGTTAGAATAGATATAGCATAGTTTCATTTATGTAATTTATTTCCTAGAGTTAAATTGCAATTGTATTTCTTAGTTAATAGCTTGAGTTTAAGTATGAATTTTTCTCATGTAGTATAGAAGTATAATGATGATCTCGTTATGTTGTTGATGGTTCATATATGAATATGTAGGGTATTTAACATTGTTTTTGTCATGGCGAAACTCTTGTTGGATTCTTTAATACATACCTTTCACTTTGCTATTGAGATCAATGTTGAGCTTATACCACTTGAATTATCCTTTGTTGTCAAGTGCCATTGAGATATCATCCGACACCGAAGACATTCACACAACCACCAACATTATATTTTATGTTTTCATAGGTTAAAAGATAGTTTCCTGTTTTCGTAGATCAAAAGATAGTTTCTTGTTTTTGTAGATCAAAAGATATAGTTTCTTTCTTTCATAGTCTAGAAGATAGTTTTATTGTTGTTGTAGGATAGCTAGTATTTGCTTTGATAGATCAAATAGTAGCTTGCTTATCATAGGTTCAAGATTAGTTGTTAATCCTTCTTACTTTCAATTAAATAGATTTCCTTTCATGAATTAGAAATAGTTTTGAATTAAGAATTTAGTCCAATTAAATAGATAGTTGTTCAATGAGAAGTTTTAATTTGATTGCTTGCAGTAGTTAGTTGTCTATTTGCTTTAGTAGGTTAGTTAGTTGTATTTTATTACTTGTCTATTGCTTTAGTAGGTTAGATAGTTGTCTTTTCTTACTTTTTTACTTGCTTTAGTAGGTTAGTTAGGTGTCTTTGCTTTCTTGTTTATTTATTTGATTTCATAGGGTAGTTACTCATTGAATATAGGTTGGCAAGTTAAAGAAGTTTGCTTTTGTCATTTGTTTATTATGCTTAAATAGTTTATTTTGCTTATTGTTATGAACTAGTTTTCTTTACATAGGGTTTTTACTTGTCTTCTTAGAACTATCCATCGATCCTTGGCCCAAAAGTACTTAGGTTACATAGTTTCAATTTTCTTAGTGGGGTTTGATCATTAGATAGGTTTGCTTGAATAGATTAGCCCTTAGATAGCCACTTCCTTAGTTCTACTACCAACCCTTCTACCTTTGGCTTATATTTTGCTACAACCCTAAGTTTACTTACCCAGTGTTGAAAATTTAATTGAGGGTTTTTAGTGTTTTTTTAGTGCATATATAACACCCATCAAGTGTCTTTCTTATTCTTTGGGAATTCCCAAGACATGTGCCATGTCTTTCCACATGCGTAACATCTAATTTCACCTCCTCTGGATCTTCCTCTTCCTCTAGGAAAAAAGCTTCTTACTCCATGTTGTCCTTCCTTAGAACATCCACCTTTCTCAGGGTGACTATGATACTTTCCATATTCATGCTTTGGTTTCTGGAACTTCTCTCTGCTGGTTCCCTTACCTCTGCTTGAATTTCCTCATCTATTTTGTTGGCTTTGTTTTATGGACAATTTATCTTCATCTTTCAAGGCTTCTTGATAAACATCCTCGACTTTAATAACAAACATCATGTTGATTTCCTCTTGTATTTCATATCTCAGTCCATTGTTATACCTGGGTTTTTTTTCATCATCATTCTCTTTCTGTCTAGCCCTGATGTTTAGTCTGTAAAATTCCTCAGTGTATTACTTCACTGATAAGATTTTCCGTCTCAGGTTCTGCAATCTCATGAATAGATTGATTTGATAGTCATTTGGGATAAATTTTTCTTTTAGCTTGGCTACCATCCTATCCCAGCTTTTAATTTTCTGCTTGCCCTTGCATTTGTGATCGGCTTGCAGTTCATCCCACCATAGTGTTGCATGACCCTTCAGTCTTGTCACTGCATTCTTCACCATCTTCTCTTATTCGATATATTCATAATCTAATTAATTGTCCATAACACATACCCAATCCAACAATTCTTCAACTTCTAAATTTCCTTCATACATTGGTACCTCTATGTTTTCTCTGGCTCCTATTCTTGAAACAAATTTCAATAAGAGGTCTTCTACAACATCCTCTGCTACATCTTCTTTGACCTCTATCTCTTCACTTTCATCTTCACTGATATCCCTAGTTTTTTGTTCTCTCCTCTGTGTTGTTTCCATGGCGTCTAGTCTCATTCTGATTCGCCTCATTTCTTCTTCCATTTCTGGATTCACTCTGCGTCTTCTGGGTGTCATGATTCCTTTTCTTCACCTTCTAATGTCTATAAAAAAAATCAACTCTTGATACCACTAATGATATCAATTTATCTCCTTTCTCCTGTGTATGTTGTTTGAAAACAAATTCAATAGATTTGATACCACTCGATGCAAACCCCCTACTCTCCCTCAGGGCTACGCGACCTCCCAGTCAAGGATCTTCGATTCTATGAGCCAAATCGGCTCTCTAAAACCTTGATGGTCTCACTTTGTAATTAAACACATGCCTTTTCAGCTTTTGGTGCAGGTCCTATGATACTCGTGACCTCTTCCTTCATGCTCCTAAAATATCAAAGTTCAGGTGCTAGATCCTTTTCCATTAACCCCTTCCTACATGTGACCTCGGGCGATGACCTCACATAAGCACGTGATTGCAGGGTGGCCAAGAGTGGTTTGAGACCACACTTCTTTTCTCCCCGCAATTCACAACTAGTTTCCACATATCCCTTTGGCAATATCATGGTTTCTATTGTGGGATTCTATTAATATTTTTAAGTCCGATCACTTTTTGTCCCTGCTATTAAGAACGATCGTCGATCTTGTGATCTTGGGAAATGCCTCTTGATAGACGGCTGAGGTCTGTCTTATTTTATTCCTTGGTAAACTTTCAGTCAATGACCCCTTTTCTCCTTTCCTTCCTTATCTCTGGAGAACGCACTCCCAGATTTCCATGATAAATCGACGCGTGTCTCTTTCAAATCAATGGTCATGATTTGTTTCGGCAATTAGGGATTCGAGAGTTTCAAACTCTCTGCACTTTCTTCTTCCTGAATTACTTCCACCTGAAGTCAACGATCTCTCGACGTGTGTCTCTCACAGATCGACGATTGTGATTCACTTTGACTCTTCAGGCTTCGAGAGTTTCAACTCCCGCACACTCACTTTCTCCTGGAGTGTTTTCACCTGAATTCGACGATCTGTTAACATGTGTCTCCCTCAGATTGACAACTCTGAATCAATTCGGCTCTTCGGACTTCGGTGAATCATCGGTCCTGTTTTCACACAAATACTTAAAGCTCGTGCAATTTTCCTAGATCCAACGATCTGGAACGATCCCACTTCCTCCTAGATGGATCTTGACCAATAACTCGTGAAACATTCAGAGCTTCACTCCCTTTGAATATTTCTACCCGCTATCTCTTCTGATCTTGACCCCATTGAGGATTTTGATCTTCCATGCACTCCTTTCATTCCTGGTATCTCAAGAAACTCAGATCGAAAGATTTATGCAAAAGAAACTCTTCTCGCACTCCTTGCGCTTCTCTATTCTAGTTCTTCGACAGTTAGTCACTTCTTGATTATGTTCACTCCTTACACTTGGTCTAAGTTCCCATCGTTCCTTATGAACTCCTTTGAGTCAATTCAAGACTCTATCGATGCACTCCTTGCATATGATATGCACTCCTTGCATACAAGTTCTCAGAAGGGAAATGATTTAAACTTATCGAGTTCGTCGCAGATTCATATGATCAACCATAAACAATCATACATAAACAAAATGAACTAAAACACACACACACAATACACCATTCACTCAATCACACCTCAAAATGAACATTGTCCAAGGAATTGGAACAATTATGTCTATTTTATTCATCCATGAAATAAATTACATCGTATTACAGTTCTTCACTGCATTTTTTTTTCTTTTCCTATCTTCTACTCTAAAAACTCCCTCTTGACTCTTCTTATTTTCCTTTAATACAATACAACATTAATCTATCTAAGGAGTGGCTCCTCCATATCTTTTCCATCCTATGTGCAACCTATCCTATCAATTTCTAGCGGTTACCTACCTTGTCCTATTACAATAACTATCATTTATAACCAGATAAGAGATGACACTCTCTATCTGCAACTCCTTACAGTTGTACAAGAATTTACAAACAAGATATATTTAAAAATGTTTTTTCCAAAATATCTCAACAACTCATTATGTTTCTGATTTAAATGTTGATTTGGAATTTTGTCATGTTGAGATGTCATATCTCTACCGCGACGCTTGCTTCTTTGACTTTGAAGGTGATTCTCCTGCATCAAACAATCAGAGTTCCATCAATATTGCCAAAAATCCAGTTCAACATCAACACAAAAAAAACATCGAGCTACACATGCACTTAATCCGAAAGTTCGTTCGTTATCGAGTTATTGAAGTGTTATTTTACCCTACATAAGATCAATTTGCAGATATTTTCACAAAGTGTCTTACAGAAGTGAAGTTTTCCAAACTCTGATCTATGTTAGGAGTTTAGAAAGTTTTCATTAAGGGGGATAGGCTCTAATGCTTCCTTCCTTGTCCTATTGTGTCACCTTTGTAAATATTTCAATCCTATCCCAAGTTGTTCTTAAGGGGGGATGTTAGGATATTTGGACACTTAGGAGTTAGTTAAGATCAACTTGGTTGAATGTGTCTTTAGGTAAACATGTGTTTCTGTAGTATGCATTAGTATGCATTTATAGTTATGTAATATGACAGTCACAATATGTTTTATACATAGTGTGATCCAACGACTCATATTCTCCTCTATCTTAATGGATACATTGATCCATGGATTAACACCTGATTGTTCCATGATCTCTATTTAAAGAGCATGGAAGGTCATTTTCTAATGATCGATTGTGAGAAACACTCATTTAAAATATTTTCTTTTGCATTAATATCTTGCCTCAAGTGGTCACGTTGGCTGGGGAAGTAGACTATTTCCATTTTTGAGTTTTTTAACCATGTAAACACATCAGTGTGTTGATATTTGATCTGGTTGTGTGAGTGGTTACTGAAGGTGTTCGTTCTATTTGAAATAACTTGTTTTTTTTAACATATTATATATAATAAGGGTAATGAAAATGTGGTGTCTAATGATTTATCTAGATAACTTGAGGAGGATAAATCCCTCTTTATCTTATCCTTATTTTTGTGGATGAAAAATATCCTATGTACAGGGATGACCATTAACAAAGCATAAATTTGAAGAACAATATAAATATTTCCATAGTAGTAGCCTACAAAAACTTTAGAATAACTACTAGTTAGTTATGAGGGACTCACCTAATTTTGATAGATGGTTGGAGATTGTAAATGTGTTGAACCTACACATAATAGATCTAGCTAGAAAATACTACACACATTTGCAGATAGAAATTGAGAAACAAGAAGAAGGAGAGAAAGAATGGAAGAATTCTCATTAACCGTATTCCACACTCAAAGAGTGAATAATTTACAATATGATACATGAGTAACTAATGCACCATAGTAGTGATCTAGAGAGATCTAAACACTCACTGATAGACATTGGAGTGAACTGCCACCTAGTCCTATTTAACGGATCCATGCAATTTTCAGTTAACTGAGACACGTGTGGAAGTGAGAGAGACACATGCAACTGTTGGTGATAAAACTGAGGTTTCCATGCATGAGTGACTTCCACTAGTCTAACTGAGTGTAACTAACTCTAAACTGAAGAGGAACACCCTATTTTGTAGGGGAAAATTCTCTAGAGAGAAAATTCTCATCTAAATAATTATTCTCAACATTGGACTATCAAACTTAGGAAAACAATTATAGGGGAGTGTGTAATATCTCCAACACTCCCCCTGAACACTACTAAGGTGTACATGATGAATGGGTCCTAACAACCAAGGCCATGTTAGGCACCCAAATAGAAAAGATACACTGAAATAAATGAGGAAAGAGGGAAAACCTCATGGGAAACCCGCACCCCCCCTCAAATTACAATGCATAAAATAAAAAAAAATGAGAAGGAACAAAAAGCAGTTGCTAAGCAACCGGGTCCTTCACTCCAAGAAGACCTTGCAACTGTGCAAGTTTGTGCTCGTTGAATATTTTGTTGAAGATGCATATTTTTGCATGAATATGATGAAGTAGATGCAATATTGATATGTCCACACATATAAACTTTCTCTTCTTGTAATGAATAAGATCCAAATAGATTTTGGATGAAATTTTGAAAACCGTGCAGTCGTTTCCGGAAAAATGCTGAAATTTTGTTGATTTTAAAACGATCATAACTTCACTTCCCGGTCTCTGTTTTAAACAATTTTTTTTTGAAATTGGATATTTTCCCGAGAGGAATTAAAATATACAATTTGTTTCTGCAAATTTTTCTAAGAAAATATCATAATTGAGTCTTATGTTCACGGATCCCTTTTTTGTCTCCTAAGATGCATGCATTATGCATGGAAAAGTGTCCGCGTGTGACCCCTGAGATGCATGCCATATATCTTCCAAATGAAATTCAGAAAACAAATCTGAAATGGAGTAGACATCATATTCAATCAATGGAATACACATTTGTGCAAATACTTGTGTAGAAGACTCTTCAGAATAAGATGCTTGATCTTCTGACGGTTTCTCTTCTAGCTCTATCTATCTAATCCCCTGCATGCAATCTTCACAATATTCTTTATTACCAAATATAAACTCCAATCTGGTCCATAATTCATTTGGAATGAATTATTGTGAGACATCACACACTTGGTGGAGAATTTCTGGAGAAATAGACAAGAAGATAAATCCTATGGCCATATCTTTTCTATTGCGATTTTTTTTTCTCATCGGTGGAATCAGGCTCTACTTCCATTGCCATAGTTATTTGGTACAATCTTCTGCATATGAGCATAATATTTTTTTTTGGATTCCACTCCAAATAGTTATGAGGCGTGAGAAGTATTGTCGGTGAACAATCCATGTTTTCGACATTCTTCAATCTTCAGTACCTGCAAAAATAATTTGGTGTAGCTTTTTCTTAGCATTCCGTCAGCTATTATACCATGTAAATGTGTTGAACCTGGACAAAATAGATCTAGCTAGAAAATACTACACACATTTGCAGAGAGAAATTGAGAAAGAACAAGAAGGAGAGAAAGAATGGAAGAATTCTCATTAACTGTGTTCCACACTCAAAGACTAAATAATTTACAATAGATATAGGATACATGAGTAACTAATGCACCATAGTAGTTATCTAGAGAGATCTAGACACTCACTGACAGACATTGGAGTGAAATTCTACCTAGTCCTAGTTAACAGATCCATGCAATTATCAGTTAACTGAGACACGTGTGGAAGTGAGAGAGAAACATGCAATTGTTGTTGAAATTACTAAGACAACTGAGAGGGGGGAGTAAATCAGTTGTTACTATGCTTAAATTTTTTTATTCCTATTGAAATATTATTAATCTTCTCCGAGTGATCATCAATATTATGCAAGACATGAATAACAGAAATAATAGACATCAATCACACTTATGGTATACACAGAGACAAATATTCACGAGGAAACCCATAAAGGGAGAAAACCTCTTCTTCTTAGAATGATATGCAGTCTTTTATGTTATGTACATCATCAATATTTGAGCGCCAACTCAAAATCAGGCTACAACCTCTTCTTTAACAAGCTGCAACTTGTTTAGAGCACCAACTCTCTGGTTTCTCTAGAACCCAGTAGAAGGAAGCACCAACTTCTAGTCAGACAGGCACCAACCTGTATAACAAATAATGATGGTTCTCTCTTGCACCACCCTACCACCTTGGTTTTTCTGGATGCAACCAGTTGGAAGCTACAACTCCCTATGTTCAAGCACCCACTTGAAACTCTGAGGACAATAGTCCTCCCTAGCACCACCCTACCACCCTGATTATAAATATTTACATGAATAAGACATTACAACAATACATACATTTCAATGCTTACCACTTCTTCTCTGTTCTACAATTTTGTTCTTCTCTGCCTGCATCAATGTGTTCCTCCTCACATCTCCTTGCACTTAAGTTCTCATACAGTCTATTGTTTTCACCATTTATGTTCTATCCATCTTATGTTCTTCATCTCTCCATTTTCTCCCTCAGTTCATGCTGTAAGCTTCATTGCTTACAGTTCGAATAATTTTTACAGAGAAACAACAGCCTTCCTCTGTCATGACATCTTTCTTTTATTCATGCTCTCATCATCCGTTACTCTCTGAATCTCCAATGCCCATGTCGAGAATATCATAACGCTCAAGAGCCATGATTCTAATGCCCCATAACAATGATTCAATTAGTGTAACTGAATCATAACTAATCAAGAAACCACGAAGTGAAACAACAACCCTTATATCAGATTCGGTTTGATCGGCGTCGTTGGATTATACACATAGAGGCTTTTTGACTTTTCAATGTGTAACCTCCAATATGGAGCCTAGTAGCACTAACTCCTTCCTCAATATTCCCCTGATGTGACCTTGGTCTATACTCTCATGTGACCATGCAATTGAGGGCGCGGTCAAAGGTGGTTTCAGGGAAATTTGCTTTTCACCCCGAAATTCACTACAGAGCTCCATGTAAGCCTTTGGCGATACCGTGGTTTTGATTGTGGCCCACTCACAAAACATTAATACCTGAGCATGTTCTGACCCCACAATGCAATGGGACTATCGATCTCACGATCTTGATAGTGATCATGAATGCACGATTCATATTTGTTCTTTCAGGATCTGTGGATTAGATTTAACCTCCCTAAATCAACGACTGTGATTTATTTCGTGATCCGGGCTTCGAGAGTTTCAAATCTCAAAGCCTTATTTTCTCCATATGCCAATATTCCAAAGTCTATGATATGTGGACACTTATCCTTCTCAATTGATGACTTTTCTCTACTTTGGGAATTTGACCTTTCAGCCAGATCAACGGTTCTATGGCCCCTTTCTCGATCAACGGTCAAGATCTCCTTCGGGTCTCTGGACTTCTAAAATATCAAGCCTCAGACTTTACTTTCCCTCGAAGTATACAGATTATTGCCACATGTCCTTACTAACATAGTCTTCCACATGTCCTTGCTGATGTGGTCTGCCACGTGTCCTTTTTGAGGTGGTTTGCTGATGTGGGTGAGATGTGTAGGCAGTGTAGTGGAGTGTGGAGGAAGAGAGTGGTAGTGGAGTGCAACGTGTAGCGGGTAGTGGAGTGTGACGTCGGAGCAAAGAGGTGGTATGTATGAGTGGTTTGGTGGTTTACTTGGAAGGGGGGTTAGGTGGTAAGTGGTAATGAGCGAGTGGGGTCTGATTTGACAGGAAGGTGACATGTATGAGGGTCCCACATGGAAAATACCACCGACTCAGATCCCCCCCATTGTTAAAGGAAGAAAGGTCGAGGGGGTTCAATATACCATGTCGACCATAGATCTGAGTACCTAATTATCGACTGCTATGATTAGCGCTCCCTTCTTCTAACTTATCCCGTCCTTCCACTTTAGAATGATCTGACGACTGAAATTTACTTCGGATGATCCAACGATCGAGGATTTATTTCGGTTCTCTGGCTCTCCGGACTTTGGGGATTTCAAATATCAAACTGATTCTCTAGATCAGATGACCTAGATTCACTTCAGACGATCTGACGCTCGAGATCTTCTTCGAACGATATGACGATTGAGATTTACTTTGGTCGATCCGATGACTGAGATTTTTTTTAGGATAATCGAATTATCAAACCTTGTGCCCCGTTTATCCTATCTTTTACTTAATTTGATCTGGCGACTGACGAATATTCGGATGATGGAATTCTAAATCATTTTTCCCCGCTTATCCTATCCTTCCATTTAATTCGATCTGACGACTCACATAAATTCAGGTGATCGAGATCTCATATATCATCCCTTTCTTATCATATCCTTCCACTTAAGTTGATCCAATGGTCATCGCATTTTCTATAGATCCGATGGTACTTATTCATTTCATATTTTGGGCTTCCGGTAATTCAACTTTCAAGTTGCCAATTCTTCCAAAGTAAGATTCCCCAAACAATAACCTCCTCACAAATGTTGACATGAAACAAATGTTGTTTGTCGATCATGTTCTTATATTTATGGATTGATCTATCTTTGATGTTTCTCTTCTATCTTATCATGTCCTTCCACTTAGAAGGATCCAACGTTTGTCAGGTATTCGGTTGAAGGTCCTTTGGATCAGTGATCCAACAACCATTGTCGCTCTTCCTGTTGAGATTTCTCGCCTTCTGTTCTTGCCATCAATGAAAAGAATGCTCTTCCTATAAACATGCCAAAAATATCCCCCTTTGTCATTGATGGAAACCATAAAAGGATGCACTATTATTCTTATACCTCCAACTATAGCATCTAGACCACACCTTTTCTCCCCCTTTGACATCAATGTAAAAGAAAAATGCTCCCCCTGAGCTGTTGCAGTAATTTTCAGAAGTATCAGATATTCAACCAACACATACTCCCCCTGACAAGATGGAATATCTTAGGTGAGAGAAGGGATGACACCCAGTTTCTGACGAAGATTTTCAAATGGTGTCTTGGCTAGGGATTTAGTAAAGATGTCTGCAATTTGTTCTGTGGTTGGAATGTAATGAACCTAAACAATCTAATTGGTGACCTTCTCTCTCAGAAAATGGTATTTTATGGGGATGTGCTTGGTCTTGGAATGAAATACTGGATTCTTGGATACACTAATGGAATTGATGTTATCATAGTGAAGTGCAATTGGATCAGTATAAGTTACCTTCAGATCTGCAAGAGTTTGTATCATCCATAATATCTGAGTGAAGCAAGTAAAAGTAGCAATGTACTCTGCCTCTGTAGTTGATAATGAAATACATCCCTTCTTCTTACTAAGCCATGCTACTAACGAATCACCTAATAAGAATGCACCTCCATTGGTGCTCTTTCTCTCATCCAAATAGTTTTCCCAATCAACATTTGAATATGCAGTTAATTGAAAATTTTGATTTCTAGGATACCAGAGACCATAAGCCATTGTACCCTTCAAATATTTTAATATCCTTTTGACATCTACTAAATGAATTTGTTCAGAAGAAGACTGATAACGACCTATGATTCCAACAACTTGCATTGTATCAGTATAGGATGTTGTGATGTACATAAGACTGCCTATCATTGATTGATATGTTCTTTGATCAACATTAGGTGAAATATCATATTTACTGAGCTTGCAACCAACCACCATAGGTGCGCTCACAGGTGTAGAATCTACATAGGTGAAATACTTTTGTTGAGAGATAAATATCCCTGCAGAACTCTGATTGATTTGTAAACCAAGAAAATATGACAGTTCTCCTATCATGGACATCTCAAACTCAGTCTGCATTGAATTAGCAAACCACTAAACTGAAGGGTTATTGGTACATCCAAAAATAATGTCATCTACATAAACCAAAAAAACTAATAATTCATCACCTTCAAACTTAATGTATAGGTTACTGTCAACAATACCTTTCTTGAACCCTTTGTCCTGTAGAAATTTGTCCAGACTATAATACCGGGCTCGTGGTGCATGTTTCAGTACATATAATGCCTTTTTCAACTTATAGACATAGTCAGGATTATTTGTGAGTGAAAATCCTTCAGGTTGCTCCACGTATACTTCTTCTTCTAGATCTCCATTAATAAATGTTGACTTAACATCCATCTGATATACTTTAAAGTTCTTATGACATGCATAAGCAAGAAATATTCTGATGGCTTCCAATCTTTCCACTGGTGCAAAGGTTTCATCAAAATATTGTCCTTCAACTTGTGCATACCCCTTACAGACCAATCTGGATTTATTCTTAACAATTTGTCCTTGTTGATTCATTTTATTCTTAAAAACCCATTTGGAGCCAATTACATTCTTATCTGCAGGTCTAGGAACAAGATCCCAAGTATTTTTCTTCTCAATCTGATCCAATTCCTCATTCATTGATTTTAACTAGTTTACATATTTACTGGATTCATTAAAGTTCTTGGTTTCCACCATGGATATGAAGTCTATATGTGATTTCTCGGTGTCTTTGATTATCCTTTTCCTGGTTTGTACACCTTCATCTTTCTCACCAATTATCTGACTTGCAAGATGATTCTTTTGAGTAATTCTGGAGGGAGGATTTGATGTTGTCTGTTGATTTGAGTCTGTATGAGTATTTGTATCTTCATATGAATCAGAGTCTTCTCTTTCTGATTCTTGGACCTATTCCTCTTCAACTTCAACTATATCCTTTGTTGTTGATTCAACACTGCTTACATCTCGTACTGAGATTTCTTCATCAACTTTTATGTCAATACAATCAACCAATTTATGCAGCCTCTTATTATATAATATGTATCATTTACTGTTTGTAGCATACCCTAAGAAGATACCTTCATCATCCCTGCCATCATATTTGCCAAGATTTTCATCATTATTCTTGATATAGCATTTACTGCCAAAGACTTTAAAATGCTTAATTGAAGCAGGTCTTCCAAACCATAGTTCATAAGGAGTCTTGTCACTTTGTGGCCTGAGATGAGATTTGTTAAGAATATCTATAGTTGTATGAATTTTTTCTACCCAATATGTATGAGCAATATTCTTTTCGTTCATCATTGATATTTCCATCTGTTGAATTGATCTATTCTACCTCTCAACTACTCCATTTTTCTGTGGAGTCCTTAGAATGGTATACTCTCTTTTGATCCCATGTTTATCACAAAAATACTTGAAGTCTCCTGAACTAAACTCTCCTCCTCTATCAGACCTTGATTCCTTCAATCGTTTTCCTGTTTGATTCTCAGTCAGAGCCTTAAACACTTTGAATTTTTCAATGCTTTAGATTTTTCTTTCAGAAAGGAAACCCATGTAAGTCTAGAATAATCATCAATAATCAACATCAAATAATTTTTATTTTCCTATACCTTCCTTCCTTGATGGTCCACATAAATCCATATGTACTAACTGAAGTGGTTTCTCTGTTGTTGCAAAGTTATTAGATTTAAACTATGTCCAAGTAAGCTTTCCTATTTGGCAAGGTTTACATACAAAATCATATCTTTGGAAGATATTTTACTTCCCCGTTGTTACTAAGTTTGATTAGATGATCAAAATTTAGGTGTCCAAGTCTCCTATGCCATAACCAACTTTCATCATGTTTTCTTAGATGAGACTCTTCTCTATCTTCTTTCAACACATATACATTATTATTTATCCTTATGCCTTTAGCCACCACTTGTCTCGAGTTTACAGACTTTATCTTACAATCTTTGGAAGTGAACACCACTTCACATCCTATGTCACACATTTGACTTACACTGAGAAAATTATGTTTCAGCCCATCTAAAAGTGGAACATCTGGGGATTTTCCTTTTCCATTACTCAAACTCACCATCCCTTTACCCTTGATTTTACCTGGTTCATCATTTCCAAAGGTCACATTTCCTATTTTTCTTTTACTTATAGACAAAAAATTATCCTTGTCTCCAATCATGTGCTTGGAACATCCACTGTCTATATACCAGGGGTCTTTTTGTTTTTGAGCTGAAAGTACTAGACCACATTTTTCACTATCTTTGTTTTTCCATGTGTTGGCATTTCTAGCTAAGGGTTTTACCCTTGGATATGCTTTGTAATTCTTCATATGGTATTTTGCAGCTTTGTGGCCGAAGTTATGAGAGTTATAGCATTCAAGCTCATTGTTCAATAAGTCAAAGTGATTGGTGCAACTTTGTCTATTCATTGGTTGTTTAGTTCTATGTTGCAAAGATTGTTTATTTCCTGATCTCCTGAGTTGCATGTCTCTAAACTTAATTTGACAATTTGCAATCTTATGACCAAAATTAGAGTAGTAAAAACAATAACCATGGAAGAAATTTTGGTACCTGAAGGATGGCCTTCTTGGCATTTGTTTTTTATCAAGTATCATATTGTCTTTATTAGATTTTGGTGGCAGAGTACTCACATGGTCTGATTGTCTGTTGACTTAGAACTTGATCATCTATACTAACTCTTTGCTTTCTGGTTGTTTTCTGCTTGAACCACTTACATAGCCTAAACCAGTATTCAACAAAGGAGATCTTTGTTTGCTCAGAATGTCATTTAGTTTTGCTGAGGCTTTAATGCTTGGAAGATTTTGGAGATACAATGCCTTAAACTTCTCCATCTCTTTTCTAGTTTTTACTACCTCTTCTTCCAAGGCTTCACATATTGCCTTCTTCTATGATAACTGTTGTTTCAGAATGTCCTCTATTTTATTTGCCTCTTCTAATTCCACTTTTAGTAGGGCAAGGTATTCATCAAGTTTTTTATTGTCTTTCTCGAACTGTATCAACAATTGTTTTTTCTTTTTCTTCTTAAATCTGAGTCTAGCAATTTATTCTAGAGCACTGATCAATTCTCCTTCCAATTCAACCACAACTTCTTCATCATTAACATCACTTCCTTTGATTTTATTATCATAATCCTCTTTTTCCATAAGAATAGAGTCATTAACCTTATCTTCACAAGCAAAATCACTATCTATGTCTCCTGAAGAGTCATCATTCTTTACACATAAACTTTTATTTTTACCAAATCTCTTGGATTTGTACTTTTGTTCACTTTCAACATTCTGGTCCTTCTTTTTGTGTGGACACTTAGATGTAAAGTGACCTATTTTTCCACAGTTAAAAAATTTGAAGGGGAACTTGCCTGATCCTTTATTTAGTCTTCTCACAATTTTTTCTTCAATTTCATCAGGCTCATAATCCTCATTCTTATCTTCTTTAAATGATGCTTCTATAGAGGTGGGTTTATCTTCAACTATCCTCATTTCATATGCAGTCAACATTCCTAGAAGTTGATAAAAAGGAAGAGCTTTTAGATCATTAAGTTATTCTATAGTATAGACATTTGGGTTGAACCTGTCTAGCAAAGATCTCAAAATTTTATGAACTAAAGAGGCTTCCTCAATTTTTTCACCAAGTCCTTTCATTGCATTTACTAGTTCTTCAACTCTCATAAAGAACTTCCCAAAAGTTTTATCCTCTTTCATCTTTAGTTGTTCAAACTGTAATCTATAGGTTTGAATCTTGGCATCCTTTACTTTCTCATTTCCTTCATAACTGCTAATGAGTTTATCCCACATCTCTTTGGTAGAATCAAGCTGCATTACTTTTACAAATTCAACTTCAGCAAGGCCACTCAAGATAACATTCATTTCCTTTGAATTGAATCTAAATTATAACTTATCATATTTAGAAGCTAGTACAACTGGCTTTACATAACCAGTCTCTACAACATCCCAGACATCTGCACCTAAATCCATTATGTAGGTTCTCATCCTAACTTTATAGAAGGCAAATTTTATTCCATTGAATAGGGGGGCATTAATGGTTGAAGCTACTTCATGGCTAGTCATGTTTAAGCTCTAGGATCTACCCTTAGATAAAAGGAACCCGATTTGATACAAATTGTTGAAATTACTAAGACATCTG
>ML780518.1:787048-798256 GCA_009831015.1 Picea engelmannii | reverse complement strand
AAGTGATCATCAATATTATGCAAGACATGAACAATAGAAATAATAGACATCAATAACACTTATGGTATACACAGAGACAAATATTCATGAGGAAACCCATAAAGGGAGAAAACCTCTTCTTCTTAGAATGATAGGCAGTCTTTTATGTTCTGTACATCATCAATATTTGATCACCAACTCAAAATGAGGTTACAACCTCTTCTTTAAAAAGATACAACTTGTTGAGAGAACCAACTCTCTAGTTTTTCTAGCACCCACTAGAAGGAAGCACCAAATCCTTGAGTGTTCCAACACCAGCTAGATGGAAGCACCAACTTCCAGTCACACAGGCACCAACCTGTATAATAGAGAAAAATGGTTCTCCCTTGCACCACCCTACCACCCTGGTTTTTATGGCCACAACTAGATAGAAGCTACAACTCCATGTGTTCAAGTACCCACTTGAAACTTTGAGGACAACAGTCCTTAGCACAACCCTACCACCCTGATTATAAATATTTACTTGAATAAGACCTTACAACAATAAAGACATTTCAATGCTTACAACTTCTTCTCTATTATGCAATTATGTTATGCTTTGCCTGCATCAGTGTGTTCTTGATCACATATTCTTGTGCTTAAGTTCTCATACAGTCTGTTGTTTTCACCATTTCTGCTTTGTCCAACTTATGTTCTTCATCTCTGCATTTTCTCCCCCAGTTCATGTTGTAAGATTAATTTCTTACAGTTCGAATACTTTTACAGAGAAACAAAAACCTTCCTCTGTCACGACATCTTTCTTTTATTCATGCTCTCATCATCCATTACTCTCTAAATCTCCAACGCCCATGTCAGGAATATCAGAATGCTCAAGAGCCATGATTCCAACGCCCCATAACAATGATTCAGTTAGTGTAATTGAATCGTAACTGATCAAGAAACCACGAAGTGAAATAAAAACCCTTCAATCAGATTCGGTTTTATCGGCGCTGTTGGATTATACACGCAGAGGATTTTTGAATTTTCAATGCCTAACCTCTGATATGGATCCTAGCAGCGTTATCTCCTTCCTCAATCCTCCGCTGACGTGACCTTGGGTGATGATCTCATGTGACCATGTGATTGCGGGCGCAACCAAAGGTGGTTTGACGGCAATCTTTTTTTGACCCGCAATTCACTACAGAGCTCCATGTAAGCCTTTGGCGATACCATAGTTTTGATTGCGGCCCGCTCACGAAAAATTAAGACCCGAGCATGTTCTGACCCCGCAATGTGACGGTACCATCGATCCCATGATCTTGACAGTGCTCCTAAACAGATAGTTCAAATTTTTTCTTTCACGATCTATGGATCAGATCTAACTTCACTAAATTAGCGGCTATGATTTCTTATGTGATCCGGGCTTCGGGAGTTTCAAATATCAAACCCTGATCTTCTCCGTATGCCAATGTTTTGGAGTCAATGATCTGCAGACACCTATCCTTCTCAATCGATGACTCTTCTCTACTTCGGGAATTTGACCTTTCAACCAGATCGACGGTTCTATGGCCCCTTTCTCGATCAACGATCGATATCTCCTTAGGGTCTCCAAACTTCTAAAATCTCAAGTCTCAGACTTTACTTTCCCTTGAAGTATACATATTACTGCCACGTGTCCTTGTTTATGTGGTCTGCCACATGTCCTTGCTGACGTGGTATGCCACATGTCCTTATTGAGGTGGTCTGCTGATGTGGGTGAGATGTGTAGGCAGTGTAGTGGAGTGTGGAGGTAAAGTGCGGTAGTGAAGTGTGACGTGTAGCGGGTAGTGGAGTGTGATGTCGGAGCGCAGAGGTGTTATGTATGAGTGGTTTGGTGGTTTACTCGAATGGGGGGTTAGGAAGTAAGTGGTAATGAGCGAGGGGGGTCTATGTTGACATGAAGGTGACACATATGAGGGTCCCATATGGAAAATACCACCAACTCAGATTCCCCCCCACGGTTAAAGGAAAAATGGTCAGGGGGTCCCATATGCCCTGTCAACCGTAGATCTGAGTGCCCGATTATCGACCGCTGAGATTAGCGCACCCTTATTATAACTTGTCCTGTTCTTCCACTTTAGAATGATCTGACAACTGAAATTTACTTCGGATGATCTGACGGTCGAGGATTTATTTCGGCTCTCCGGCTCTACGAAATTCAAGGATTTCAAATCTCAATCTGACGCTCTGGATCAGACGACCCAGATTCACTTCAGATGATCTGACGCTTGAGATATTCTTCAGACAATCTGACAACTGAGATTTACTTTGGATGATCCGACAAATGATATTTTGTTTCGGATAATCGAATTCTCAAACCTTGTGCCCCATTTATCCTATCCTTTACTTAATTTGATCCGACATCTGAAAGATATTCAGATGATTGAATTCTCAATGATTTTTCCCCGCTTATCCTATCCTTCCATTTAATTCGATTCGATGGCTGACAAAAATTTGGGTGATCGAGATCTCAGATCTCAACCCTTTATTATCCTGTCCTTCCAATTAAGGTTATCTAATGGTCATCACATTTTCTCCAAATCTGATGGTCCTTATTCATTTTGGATTTCGAGCTTCGGGTAATTCGACTTTCAAGTTGCCAATTCTTTCGAAGTGAGATTCCTCAAAAAATAACCTCCTCGCAACTTTTGACGTGAACCAAATGTTGTTTGTCGATCATGTTCTTATATTGATGGCTCGATCTATCTTCGGTGCTTCTCTTCTAGCTTATCTAGTCCTTCCACTTAGAAGGATACAACATTTGTCGGGTATTCAGTTGAAGGTCCTTTGGATCAGTGATCCAATGACCATTGTCGCTCTTCCTCCCGAGCTTTCTCACCTTCTGCTCTGCCTTCTGTTGTTTCCATCAATGACAATCACACTCTTCCTGTAAACATGCCAACAACTGTTGGTGATAAAACCGAGGTTTCCATGCATGAGTGACTTCCACTAGTCTAACTGAGTGTAAATGACTCTAAACTGAAGAGGAACACCCTATTTTATAGTGGAATATTCTCTAGAGAGAATATTCTCATCTAAAGAATAATTGTCAACATTGAACTATCAAACTTAGGAAAAAAATTATAGGTGAGTGTGTAATATCTCTAACAGATATGAGCCTTGTAGGTTTTCCTCTCTCTAAAATTATTTGATCCTATCCAAGATTACATACTTGCACACAATAAAGAAAAAAAATTCCTTAAACTATTAGTATAAAAACAAAAATGTGAAATAACTACTCAGAATAACTCTTGTGAGGTCAATTAGAACCACAACAAAATACTTAAAGGATATCAAATTGACAAAAATAACTTAGAATTTATGGGTGGGGGGGAATAAGAGAGATATTAATTTTATTAAAATATACATCAACATATGAAATGTATACCTTACCTTATTGTTGGCACTATCTGTAACCTTTGTCTAGATTCCTCTGTCCCTAGGGAACTCATGATTTCTTCAACTCCTACACTCTTCTCCATTCAATTATGAGGAATACCAAAGGGTATTATGCATAAAAAACAAGAATGAGATATGGGAACTTCAGGAAACACAAATTTATTGGGAGATGAGGGTCATAAAAACCATAGGGATACGATGACTTTGACTACTTAGGTTAGAAGATAAACGCGATATAATAACAATGCTTCTAACATTCTCCTTCCATTAGGCCTCTTTTATGCCATTTAAATACGACTGTGACTATTTTCCATAGGTTTTTAGAAGTTACAAAAGTGTTTTCCAATAATCCCTGCTCAAGTGTGCTTAATTTTCTCATTTCCTTTTTATATATTTTTAGTCATTTGTTAATGCACTTGCACCTTTGTTGAAGAAAAAATGAGAGTAATTGCTCCTATTGTGAGCATGAAGTGCAAGTGGATTTCCAGGAAGGATTTTTAATAGAGTTCTAAGTGGGCCCAAGATTCCAAATATGAATATGAAGGGGATAAAGGCCAATCAAAGGCATCTTAGAATGGTCATGGAAAATATGTTATAATTTATCTCATTAATGTGTGAGGTCAGAAGGGGAGATGATGGTTAAAATGCAGTACAATATTGCAGAGGAATCTGTTGAAAGGGTCCCGATGGAGTTCACTAGACTTTGGATCGGGAAAGTACCTACAAAAAAATAAATGCATCAAATGACTATATTGTCATGATGACCATACCCATTCTTAGGTGCGAACAAGCATGGTCACCAAATCAAGTACACTATGGATCCATGAAGTATATATACAAATAAAATATCATGGCCATGAAAATATACATGGTGTATACATGTAAAAAGTAGATCATAGACACGAACAAATACATAGTGCATACATGTCTTAGAATATATCCATAGGATGAAATGAATAATGAGATGAAAATATTGATCCTCCAAAAGTACCAATTTAATATGGGGGAGTGGTACTATCTTGTGAACCTCAGGAAATATCACAACGAGGATATGATACTAAGGCCCAAGGTGTTGAATCCAAACTTGTCAAAGGTGTGAATATACACCATGTGAATAAATTAGATGATGTAAACTATTTGATGACCATTAAAAAATGTAATACCTCCCACCGATAATGATAATGGGTGTCAAGGCACCTAATACATTCTAGCAAGTGAAAATAGATGAGTTGTTGTCGAACACTTGTAGGATATATTAATCAAGGGACATTGATGTAGTCCCACTATCAATAGTGAGGGATCCTTCCACTTATGATTACAAGCCTCAAGGTATTATAAAGTCTCTATCGGTATAGAAAAGGAGACCTTCAATGCTAGCATGAACAAAGGAAAAATATATTGATAATATAGAGAACAACTTGACGACTGGGAATGCCAACAGGGACGGTCAGGAAAATTGAGAAATGAATGACATAGGATAAAACTTCCCTTGAACATAAGCACAACAAAATGGTGACTTGGGAAACATTTCACACAAAGTGGAATGATGATATAAGTATATGACATAGACAGAATCAACATAGTCTCTCCATAATGACTAGAAACCTGAAGGGTAACTAGTTGGAGGAGTAATGAACTCAAAAACCAAGGTTAAACTTCCTAAGGCTATACTAAAACCCAAATTCTTGAGTAGACGACTCAAAACTTGGCGCTTTTTTCAAGGGAGACATTACTAAATAAAAATTTCAACAAAACAAAGATATTTATTCTTTCCCTCATCTCTCTTTGTTATCATATTTGATTTTTTCTATCTTTATCGTATTATTAAAGCTTGAAAAATAATAAAATGATGCTAAAATCCAGTGGAGGAAACGAGTATTGTGGGGAAAGGAAACTAGCTCCATGTGCATGAAATACACCTATGCAAAATGTAGGAAGGACATGTAGGATATTGACACTCATTGGGATGTTTCCTCTAGGTATATGGTTTCAAGGTGTAGAGGCAACAAATTCAAAGGCAAGTAGTTGAAGAGAATGCATAAGAAATAAGAAAAAAATGAAAAACTATAACAGGCATTAGGCTCAAAAGTGCAAGTAGTGGTATGCAATGCAACAATACAATTTTAAATGTAAAAGTGGGAGCCCCATGAAAAGTGTCTAGAAAATAGGTTGAGAAGAAGTCATGCAGATTCAATGAAAATTCATGGTGGGCCTAAGAAGGATCTTGATCCTATCAAAAAATGTTATGTTCCAAATTCTCAAGATATCATAATAGAAAAAAAGTACACACCATGTATAGAATGAGAGTGATGTAGGTGTTATAGGAATATTTGCCTCACCATTGCCATCTTGCACAGGGGGCCTTTTTCCATTTCCCTATGCAAACTTATCATCCCTTTTTGATAAATCCAGAGCTAAAAATAAAAATATTTCCACA
The DNA here is from genome assembly GCA_009831015.1 of Picea engelmannii. NCBI lineage: Eukaryota > Viridiplantae > Streptophyta > Pinopsida > Pinales > Pinaceae > Picea > Picea engelmannii. The sequence continues at coordinate 792,423 of ML780518.1, read as the reverse complement.
TATATGGGCCCTATCAGCTATACAACAAGCATATATGCAGGCTTCTCCACTACAACCTACGTACGTCAGGATTTGTGACAGAAAATACAAAAATGGAGTCGGGTTTCCATGTCACGACAAGAGATCTCTGATCCTTGGCCTTCCATATACTGGAAATGTTCTGAATCGGCAATTCGGTTGCATTTTGAAGGCTATAAGAACACAATTTCGATCTATGGAAAATAAGAGAAAGAATACAACTTTGAGAGAAAAGTTACTCTGGAGAAATCACTTCATATTGAGTCTGCATCCCTTTGTTCCTCAAGTCTGAACACAATGTTCATCCCCCAATCTCTTTCCCTATTGTTGAGAGAACCTCATTATCTCTCTCCTTTGATCTTTCCTTTGGTGGAGGCCCAGTTGGAAGGAACCTGGTTCCTTTGTTTCGAACCGTGCCGACACAGAAGTCTGTAATGTTGACACTTCTGTTGATCAATTATTAATAGAAATACTCCTTTCCTTTCCTATTGGTATCATGAAAATATATGATTATTATCCATGGGAATGTTTGTAATGTTTATTAATAGATTATGCTATCTGATGTTCTAACCCCTTTACATTATCACTATATTCTTTCTTTGCTTGTTTGTTGAGAACTTATTGTAGGTATAAAGTTTTGGGTCGAAGTGCTCAATGGTGGAACATCATCAAACGTTGGATCGAGGTAGGCCTCTTTCTTATCTTGCACATTAGTTTATATAGCATACAATGGAATTGAGTTGATTTCTGGAGTCATACCTATCTGTTGTGGTTTACCCTTGTCCATAGAGATATTTTCCCTTGTAACAGTGGGAGAATCACTCCACCTTAGCACACACCAGCCAATTAACACACATGGTGTGCATTCGAGGAAGGGAGAGACACTGCCCTCTCATCTTGATTTCGAGAATCTAAGGCGTGATCTAGACAATTAATGTTGACATGTTGGAAGAGCCAAAGTTATTCCTTCACACAATATGGGGATAATGTCACCATTAAGTGGTTGACGGTAGGAAGGATCTGCATTCTATTTGGAGAAGATTTCCATCATTGTAATTTTCCCATTAGACAAGCGTTTTTGAATGGCGATTTGACACCACTAGATTAACTTGGAGGGAAGCTCACCGAGCCCCTCTTGTATAAACCATTTGTATTACTGCCATTAAAGTAGGCATCTGGGTAGAGGATAAAAGATGCATAGAAGATAGGGAGAGAAACATAGAGGGTCGAGACCCAGTTGCAGTCTAGACTCAACACTTGTAAATTGACATTCTTCCATTAATAGAAAATGAAAGTTTTTCATGTTTATCAATTTCTGTGAAATGGATGTATGGATGGTTTTCTGTGAATGTCATTTGTATGCATATTAATTGTATATGAACGTTAGAAATCGTCTGCAGGGATAGAGATATAATTTTCTATCTGTAAGTGTGTTGAATTAAGTCTGGTTCTCTAGGATAAGTGCAAGGAGTGCACGACAGGGGGTGGAAATTCTGTGAGTTGATGCAAGGAGTGCATGTCTGAACTCAGTGGAGTCAGAAGAGAAACTACCAGGAGGGCACACTAGGGTAATTCACAGACTCGGGAGGAAATTTCAAGGTGGTTAAGTACCTTGAAAAGAAATACTGTGTAAGGGAAGATACAATCCATAGTTACTGAACACTTTGAAGTACTCTGCCAGGAGGGCATCGAGTTGGTGTGAGAATGTACATGATCAACACATTCTAAATTGTTGGAATCCTTAAGAAAACCCCATGGTTTCTGAACACTCTAAGGAAAGAAGGCTTTGCAAGAGTGCATCGACAAAGGAAACAAGATGCCTTAAAACCTTTAGTAAGGCTAAGGGAGAAGCCGTCGAAAAACTGAGTCGAGTGCAAGGAGTGTGCCCAAGAGATTTTAAGTTCATCTTACAAATCTCAGGAGGAAAGGCATCAAGTTTCCAGAGGGGAAAGAGTAAGTCCGCTGAAGGATGTAGGAGAACTAAGAACCTAGGAGGTTTTCAAGTCGAGCAAATTCGCAGAAGCTTTTGCGTAGAACTTTGCAAGGAGTGTAGAAGAAGTTCGAGAATAGCTTAAGTCTCGAAGAGGAAATTGTGCTAAGGGTACAAGGGTGGTTGAGGACTTGTGAAGTCTTGAAGATCTTCACAGGGTTGCAAAGAGCGAGTTGATCCTAGTCGATTTATATTGGGAAGGGCATGTGGCATAGATCCACAGATTTCAGAGGAATAAACCTTCAGAGAAAAGTCAAGGAGAGGATACCCAAAGAGCTCAAATCCAAATCAATCCTAGCCGTCCATTGATATAGGAAACATGGAGAGAGATCAACACTTCGTTGATTGACAATCGAGAAGGAAGGAGTTGAGAGAAGAGAGGACTCATGAATTCCGAACTCACGATTCAATATTAGTTGTTGAATGCAATGAGAGCATGGATCATAGATTTGATCCTGAAGAAAGTCGTCGATTCAGGAATCAAGAAAAGGGAAGCAAGCAGTTTGCATAAGTTCTGAGGCACAGAGTCACAAAGGGAGTTGGACCACGGTCGTAGTCTGTGGTCACATCAAAAGGAAAGTCTAGCATAGATAGCTAGTGTTACTGGCGCTAAAGACTTGAAAAGCGCCAAGGAGAGGGTCCGTGGGTTCCACACAACCTACACCAAAAAGGTGGAAGGGCCTGTGTCAAGTAAAATTTGGTTCCCATTAGGAGTCCGATGATTCATTTGGCTTCGTGACTTTGTTGGGGCTCATAAATGTCCTGTTTCCATCCATCTTTCCCTTCATCATTCTCCACATTTCATCACCCCATTAACCTTTCACGATATCATTTCCATAAATATACTTGGGCTTCACCTTATTGTTCTCCACTTTATTCATTTTAGTATTTAAAAGGAATTTGTGATTAAATGTTAGAAAATCAACATGTTTTCATATATATCTCAAATATGTGTGATCTTTGTAATGTATAGGAATATGAGAAGGATTAATTCAAAAGGACTTCTCAAATACTTCCTCCACCATTTCAATATTTGAGGAGATAATTCAATCCCATTCCAAGGAGAAGATCATGGAGATTTGGTTGGAATATCTTATCCAAGATATATGAGAGATATGTGTGAGGATTTGAAGGGATTATATTTTGTAATAATGGGAAATAGGTTGAGAGAAAAGTGGATCTGTAATAATGAGATGGTTATCTTATCTTCAAGGCTCTCATGTATAAAAGAGATTACTCTCTCTTCATGAGAATTCAATTAGGATGTAATTAGAATTAGAGTAGTCATTAACGGTAGTCATTAGGATTCAAAAGAGAAAGGGATTCTTAGCTTTGATTCATGGTTTTGGTTTTCATGCTTTCATTATTCTGTTATGAAGATTGATTTGATTATTGATTGTAAGATTGCTTCATTGGTGAGATCTCTCATATGTTGTTGTGTCATTCAACTCTTCACATGTTGTACTTGCTTTTCCTTCATGTAGTTCTCCATTTCTAGATTAATTCCATTTACGCAATTTCCCATTCTTAGAGTAATTTCATTTACGCAACTAGATTAATTCAATTTCAGTCGTCTGTTAGATTAATGATTCAATTCCAGTTGTGTGTTAGATTAATGATTCTATTTTAGTCATGTGTTAGATTAATGATTCTATTTTAGTCGTGTGTTAGATTAATGATTCAATTTCAGTCGTAGCTTAAACATTAGATTAGATTAGTCTCGCTTCAATCTTGCATATACTTTGCGTGTGCTTCATCAGTTTACGAACCCCGGGTTGACAAATTAGATATTTGGGCAAGTACTACGACTCAATTAATACAACATTAGTTCAGCCCAACATAATGACTGTCGTTCCCTTGTCACGATTGTTGTTCCTTTTTTTGTTCATTTGAACAAAATGATTGTTGTTCCTTTTGTTATGATTGTTGTCCCTTTGTAGGGGTTGCATATCTGGAGGACGGGTATTGAAAACGGAAGGTAAGAACCTACATAGGAAGCAAGTAAAACACTTGCACCAACGCCTACCTTTGGATGATGCATAGAGGTTATATTTGAGCACATCTTTAGAGCCCAAAATTTTGGCATCGTTGCCAGGGAAGCACGATGGATTGAGGTATTAGTTTTTTTTTCATTTTAATTCATGCAAGTGTGATCTAAATGTGTTGGTAAGGGGTCATAAAATCTTGTGACATGAGACTCCTCATGTTCTCTCTACCAACTAGGTAGAAGTAATTTCAATTTCTGCAAGATTAGTTTCAATTTCTACAAGTGTGATCTAGATATGTTGGTAAGGGGACATAGAAGCTCGTGAGAGGAGACTCCTCATGTTCTCCCTACCAATTAGATAGAAGTAATTTCAATTTCTGCAAATTTCAATTCACACAAAAGTAGTTTTTAATTTTTATGATCTACATGTGTTGAGGGTCATAGAAGCTCATGAGAGGAGACTCCTCACTGTCCCTGCCAACTATCAGGAACGTTTTAATTTCTGCAACTGTGAAGAGTAATGTTTTCCATTTCAGTAAGAGTGCTTTTATTCAAGTTTTTTTTCATTTAGATTTCAGTTTTGGGTGTTGTAAGAATCCTTTTTTTTAACATGATTTAACAATGAATTTAATCTTGGAACATCTTACGCAGATCCTAGAAAAATTTGGGGTCTCCTCTTCTCTGGAAGAGGAGATCTTGATAGCAGCTGAAAGCTTATTCACTCCTCCTGAGGCGAACAAAGAATCAACATACGAAGAACCTTGCATATTTAATGAAGAACCATTAGGCACATAAGAGGTCGAGGAGGACAACGAGGATCTACATCATGATCTGAGTAAGACAAATTACACCTACGAAAGCTTGATTGAATGCTAGTTTCAAGCAAGTACTAGGTTAGATTCATTTAGTTTTTCTTTTTCTTTTTTTAATTTACAGTTTCAACCGCTAATTTCACACATTTATACATATTCCCGACTGTCAATTACTAAATTGAAAGATAACATTTTTTTATTACTGTTGCGTGCATGGCTACATTGGTTGTTTCATTACACGTAAATACTCTCTCATTTCTAATTAGCATAGTGTAGGTAGGGTAAATGAATAAAACCATGCTTTTGTTTTCCAATTTTTGTTTTTGTTTCGAACAAGTATGCTCTCTTCTTGCGCCTTGTTGTGATCTGGAAGATCAGAAAGTAGAAATCAAAGGAATGGCTATGAGATGTTTTGAGGATTTTTTTTTTTTGGTACTGTTGAAGATTGGAACAAAATGTTTAAATCAATTTTTTTCTTCAGTTTTCAAAATTAATTTGTCACCATTTGCTAAAATAATTTTATTCAGTTTGATTTGTCTCAAATGCTAATAAAATTTCTAGTTTTATT
>ML780518.1:770534-786940 GCA_009831015.1 Picea engelmannii | reverse complement strand
ATATGCAGAAAAAATAAAAAATGAAAAATAAAAAAACAAAACACTAAATGCAGAAATTGAATTGACGATATCTCACTGGGTTCTCTTGATTTTTGGACAGGAAGTGAATAATAGTATGACGAATAAACCCAATAAATTGCAGCTCAATCCAGTACACAGTTTTTGAGAAAATCAACATCATCACTTCCATCCATTTCTTTGATATCTAGTGATCCGTGCATCAGATGGCCCTGATTTTTGGTATGTAGAAGTATTGGGACCATAGGAACCTTCCCACAAAATTTCAGCCAAACCCAGTACACGGTTTTCAAGAAAATCAACATAATCACTTCCAACCATTTCTTTGATATATCGAGATCCGCGCATCGGATGTCTTTAATATTTTTTGTGCAGGCGTATTGGGACCATAGGAACCTACCCACAAAATTCCAACCGAATCCAATATACAGTTTGTGAGAAAATCGTCTATGAAGTTTGTTGTAGCAGCGTGCAACAAAAAAAATAATAATAATAAAACATTTGAATGCAATATCACAGTAATAAGAACTGGGCGTAATAGATCTGATTTTATGGGTGGAGGTTATGAGGTCAAACCCCATCCATGCCACTCTTTATGCCATATTTTCAGCGATTTAATGATTTGGCAATGATCTGTTAATTATGCGTTTTTTTATTTTTTTTGGATGCTTTGTTTTCCATTTTTTCAGTGAGTATCATTTCTATTTTTTTCATTTTCCTTTGATATGTAAAACAAAAATAAAATAAAAAATATTTCATTTTTTTTATTAAGAAAAACAATAAAAACTAATAAATAAAACCATACAAAGGAAAATTATTATGAAAATGAAAAATGTATGGATAAAGAAGTTCTTGTTATTTGTTCTGGTTTTACTTCGTGTTGTATGTGGTCGAACAGGTAATGGTATATACTCAGATCATGATGATAAAAGTGTTCCATAAAATATTTAAGTGAAAGCGTGCACAAAAGAGCACATTTGGATCCCTATACAATTGCATACAAGCGATAGTGCCAATACAAAAATTTGAAAACAAATCAAATATTCTAAAAATAAAAATTTGCAAATGGATTTTCACATTTCCCGAAAACATCATTGGAATCATGCTTTTATATTTTTTATGCTAAAATTATTGTGAAGTCACTTCACCAGATATTCACGAAGAGGATTGTCAAAAATGCGCTATCACCAACCGGTAAAAACACATTTTATTTTTTTTTCATTTGGTTGATAGCATTAGTATTAATTTATGCACTTTATGTTTTCGATATTGTCACACTATTTGTTGTACATTAGTGCTAACATTTTACAGGTTCAAAGACGATCAAATTTCTTGCAAAAGTGATTTTCAAAAATCATAAAAACTTTTCCGAAAAAAAAGAGCATGCTTTGTTGACTACTTGAAGGAGTTGTTACTCATCATAAACATCATGACGTATGTTGTTACACATAAACCTTTCATAAACCCATTTTCATCATGAATGTTTCTTCCCATTCCTCCTTCAAACAAGATTGGTCATCCTTGTGTTGAAGCCCATATTCCATTTCCTTATCCTTCATGACGTTGTACACGCCTATCTTTATGAGTCGCATACATTTCTTTAGCTTTTTTAGTTCAGTTTTCCTTGTCAATAAAACTATCCAGCTCCATTTTCCTGACTACATTGTCTTTCCATACACACTGTTAATACTGAGATATTTTCATTTATAGTCCTATCACTCTTTTTATCCGAACTCGCGTTGATTGATGTGGGATTCCTTAAGGCCCACCTTTCAACAAGTCTTGCCCCATCGACCTCAACACCTTATCTAGGATATAGACTAGAGTCCATTTTTGAGTACCTGGAGGCTTGCATGCCTTAATGGCAAGATCTCTCGCTGAAAATCATGGGAATACATCAATGTCCCTTGATCATCATATCTTGCAAGTGGCTCAACATCAATTCATTCATTCGCACTTCGCAAGATGTACTCGGGTACCTTGGTACTCATTGACATCAATGGTGATTTTCCTCGCATTGTTTAATGACATTCATCATTGGTCGGTAATCCAATGACTTATTTTCATGCTCGACATTGACACAGTCATTCACATGATTAGAATTGTACCATCAATTTTAGCAGTGGGTGAATACTATACACTTTTCATGATTCTATCAGTAGTTACAACAGCATGACTTCAACCATATGAGAGTACTACAGTTCCACTTTCATACTCTCTCTTTTCCATGATTCATTTAGCAGTAGTTCAGATTCCTCCACTTCACATTCCCTGATCCAACATACAACAGTCGCCGCTATAGCAACAGTCACTTTTCACTTGATCTCGCAACAGTGACATCTTCCATGCTCTAGCAGCCACATCAGCCATATTCCTATTGCATAGTTCATCAACATTTTGGGTAAGTGGAGGTATGTTATTTTCTAAACTTTAATAATGTAATTCCTCAACTGCTAGCAATGAATAATTTGGAAAATTCCCTCACCCAATTCCCTTTCATTTTCACTTCTATGACTTCTGTCACGTTGCATGAGGACATGAAACAAGTTAAGTTGGGGGGTAGGGGACTTTATTCACTATCATCACTCCACGTTTCCACTACCGTCATTCCATTTTTTTCATTTACCAGTTATGAACATTTCTTTTCCAAAAAAAAAATTCCAACGATACTTTGTTGCACTTTGCTTCATAAGCATTGTTATACATATTGGCATGATTCACACATATACAAAAAAAAGGGCTTTCTTATGCTCAATGATGTTTTCCTTATGCACATTGATAACATAAATTTTCCAGTAACAATATGGGAAAAGTATTGTCATAACAACAAGAGAACAAATAATGAAATGAATGTTGTTAACACAAGAACCAACATTCTTTATATTCATGGTTGTCACACAAGAACCAACCCTAAGAAAAATGTTAGTTGTTACTCATGTAAATCTCATCCTGGAAAACATTCATTATCATCACTCAAAGCCAACATTCAGATGCCAAAATTTCTTGAGAAGATCCATACATGGTTGCATGAGGACATGCAACAAGTTAAGTTGGGGGGTATGTTGGGGCTCAGAAATGTCCTATTTCCATCCATCTTTCCCTTCATCATTCTCCACATTTCATCACCCCATTAACCTTTCACGATATAATTTCCATAAATATACTTGGGTTTCACCTTATTGTTCTCCACTTTATTCATTTTAGTATTTAAAAGGAATTTGTGATTAAATGTTAGAAAATCAACATGTTTTCATATATATCTCAAATATGTGTGAGCTTTGTAATGTGTAGGAATATGAGAAGGATTAATTCAAAAGGACTTCTCGAATACTTCCTCCACCATTTCAAGCTTTGAGGAGATAATTCAATCCCATTCCAAGGAGAAGATAATGGAGATTTGGTTGGAATATCTTATCCAAGATATATGAGAGATATGTGTGAGGATTTGAAGGGATTATATTTTGTAATAATGGGAAATAGGTTGAGAGAAAAGTAGATCTGTAATAATGAGATGGTTATCTTATCTTCAAGGCTGTCATGTATAAAAGAGAGTACTCTCTCTTTATGAAAATTCAATTAGGATGTAATTAGAATTAAAGTAGTCATTGATGGTAGTCATTAGGATTCGAAAGAGAAAGGGATTCTTAGCTTTGATTCATGGTTTTGGTTTTCATACTTTCATTATTCTGTTATGAAGATTGATTTGATTATTGAATGTAAGATTGCTTCATTGGTGAGAGCTCTCATATGTTGTTGTTCCATTCAACTCTTCACATGTTGTACTTGATTTTCCTTCATGTAGTTCTCCATTTCTAGATTAATTCCATTTACACAATTTTCCATTCTTAGAGTAATTTCATTTACACAACTAGATTAATTCAATTTCAGTCGTGTGTTAGATTAATGATTCAATTCCCGTCGTGTGTTAGATTAATGATTCTATTTCAGTCGTTGTTATATTAATGATTCTATTTCAGTCGTGTGTTAGATTAATGATTCAATTTCAGTCGGAGCTTAAACATTAGATTAGATTAGTCTCACTTCAATCCTGCATATACTTTGCGTGTGCTTTGTCAGCTTATGAACCCCGGGTTGACAAATTAGATAGTTGGGAAAGTACTACAACTCAATTAATACAACATTAGTTTGGCCCAATATAATGACTTTCGTTCCCTTGTCACGATTGTTGTTCCTTTTGCCATTCATTTGAATGGAACGATTGTTGTTCCTTTTGTTATGATTGTTGTCCCTTTGTAGGGGTTGCATCTCTGGAGGACGGGTATTGAAAACGGAAGGTAAGAAACTACATAGGAAACAAGTAAAACACTTGCGCTAGCGCCTACCTTTGGATGATGCATAGAGGTTATATTTTAGGACATATTTAGAGCCCAAAAGACTTGAATGATCCTAGACCGGGAGGTCGAGCAACCCCAAAATAGAGGAGAAGGGGGAGGGGGCCTGCGCCAATGAGCGTGGAGAAAAACTCCAATACAAATAATTTATACAATAACTCCTTAAATAATAGGAGAACCTCCTCCAAATAACCAAATACATTCATACATCATAATTCACATGTATCAATAATGAATACATGATGTCTATATATACCTATTCACACACTACATATGAGGCCCATTTATGATTAGGCCAAACCTATTAAATGTAAATTTACATACTACATATCCATTTATCCCCATTTATGTCCCCCTTTGGTTTATATCATATATATTTAACCCCATATATTCCCCCCTTGAGTCATAACATAATACCCTCCAAAAAATTTTGTTCTCAAAAATTGCAATTAAAGGCTTCACATGTGATGAAACCAAGTAATATGATTTTCTTATGTTCCTTCTTTCTTTAATCCATTGATGATGATCCATCCATCCAAAATTAATTCTTTTCATTCTTAATCGTTGGTGGCTAGTTGTTGCATAATTTTTTTTCCTTTGGTTCCATGTATTGTTGTTGTAACTTCTCTAGTTTGTAATGGTTGTTGGTATCTCTTAACAATTTTTTGAAGAGTGGTTTTTTGATGCCTCGTTCCATGAATATTGATAAGTATTCCATCTTCTTTCTTGATAATGTTGGTTTCAACCTTCTTGTCTTCCTCAAAATATTTCCTGGTAATGAGGGTGTCAATAAGGTTTCACATTTGATGGTTTTCCTTCACTTTGCACATGCATTTCATATACCTTATTTTTAGAGACAATGACATCCTCTATCCTCTTTGCTTGGCATTTTATTACTCTAGTCTTGGAGATAATAAATCCTTAGATACAGTTCAATTTATTCAAGCATATTCTGGTGACCTTCTTGAAATTATATTGAGGATTTTTATATGAAATAATCATAAAAACTTTTCCAATATAATATTATATGTTTTTGCTTTCCAATGTTTTTTGAATCACATCCATTGGACATCCCAATCAAAAGTTATGATAGTTTTAAGTGAACATACCTTTGAAAACCATGATTTGGAGTCTGTCCTTTTGGTTGACCTTCCTTCTGATGTATTTATGAAATTTTGGACCCTTCGAGTATAAAATTTTGTCCTGTAAAACTATGATATGTATAATTTCTCAACTTCTGTCTTAATAGCCACGGTCGTTTTAGGATGGATCGGGCAGAGTTTCTGTTGAGCAGGTTTTAAACCAGGGTAGGTGTTAATCTCATGCACAATGATCAAAGGATCGATCCCTGACATTTTCTCATAGCTCCAAGAGAAGACATCGCATAATTATTTAAATAAAGAGGTATAAGAAACCACTTCCTCAGGCAAACAATTAACACCGAGATTAATATTTTCCATGACACCTTCCTTGATCGAAATGTCAATAACGACTGTATAGGTAATATTGCCTAAATTCCCCTCAGAAATAGTATCTTCTGTAAGTATGGGTGATTGTGGAAAGTTGACAACATCGGCAGGGGGGGGGGTGGGGAGATAGAGTGTATATCTTCCTGTATTTCTTCAAGAGGGGGAAGAAAAGAGGATCGATGATGGTTATCATCCCAAGGTACATCATCAATGCTAAGCATTTCCATGATAGATTCGTCAAATGGAAAGATTTGAGAAATGTAGTCAAAAGCATATGTCAAAGAATTTAACCAATATGGCATTGAGTTGGTGTTGGGTGCCAAGAGGTGTTGGTCATCCGAAGAGAGAGAGGTTGATTGAATAGCAACATATGAAGCCTCAGATGGACTAAGTGGCATCATTTCACCTAGCACATCGAACTCTAGAGGACTAGGTACAATCCAGGGATCAAATGATTCCAAAGATTGATAAGTCGTAGTCGAAATCATATTGACTGTGGCATTATGATGCGTGGTAGGAGGAAGTGGTGCAGGGAAGGTACTCGTAAGGGTGGAATATTTTAACAAGACAACACCAACACTTTCATACGTGATCTTTTGATCTCCCAAGAATGGAATATTTTTGGTAGCGGGAGCACGAGCATCGGGTGTACAGAAATCTAACCGATCGACAGTGACAATTTTTTCCTGATGAGGAAATTGTACACATCGAAACACCTACAAAGCAATGGCAGTCATAGCATAAAACCAACTTCTTCCAAGTAACAATTTGTAAGCGATGGGAGCATCGACCACCTCGACATCAACGGTGAAAGTTTTTCCACCCAACTGGATGGACAAGGACCACAAGAGTCCATGGGGATGAAAAAATCACTCATCGAATGCGCACAACATAGTTGGGGATTTGTTAAGTGCGAGTGATTTTAAAAATTTCCAACATGCTAAAGACATGACATAAGTAGAGGCTCCCTCATCCAATATGGTACGGTGAATTTGTTGATTGTGAACAACAACATCAATTTGGAAAGCAAGTTGGTGAGAGACTCAAGACATAAAATTGTACAGGTTAAACATTATATTGTTGGACAACTCAGGATTAAAGCACCAATAGCAACCAAGAGCATTCTATGTTGTGCATTAATAAACTACTCCAAGTGGCAGCATTGGTTGGGGCCATGGATGTTTCCCTGTAGGGGTTTTACCACGTGAAAACATCGGTGTGTTGATCTTTGATCTGGTTATGTGAGTGGTTACTGAAGGTGTTCGCCTTCTGTTGGAATACCTGTGTTGTCGAATAGTTTCCCTATTCCATACTTAGACACTTTTTCGATTGTAGGTTCCTAGATTGACGGGCTCAAAATTGTGTTTCGAATCTTCCACAACTTTCAAATAGTGGTTGGAGTTCCACGATATACAATTTGTCTTCTAGAATGCCCTGTCACGAGCCCGACCGTCTGTCATTCCTTTCAATACTTAGCCACAATTTGGTTGTATCTCCATGACGTGGTACATTTACTGTGTATCGAGTCCATCCTATCGTTTCCCTATTCCATACTTAGACATTTTTTCGATCACGGGTTCTCGGACTGGCGGGATCAGGATTGTGCTTCCAATGTTTCGCGACTAGAAAACAGTACCCGAATTTCCATGATATACAATTTTTCCGCAGGAATGCACCATCATGCCCTCTTCCATGTTACATGTTTTGTGGTCAACACTCCTGAGATATACAATTTGACCCTCGGGCCCTCACCTCTGTTGGTTGTGTCTTGTAGCCCTATTTTGAAGCACCACCAATCGCTTTCGATAATTAGCCATTCCTTAATTGTTGTTCCATGTCCCCACCACCTTCCTACTTCACTCTGGATATGCACTTGGCAAGATTTAATGCTAACACTTCATCATGCATGAACCTTAAACATGTCATTAATGAGTGAAAGGCTCGAGGATATCTCCCACACTTCTTCCATATACAAATTGATCATCGGAGTCCCATATCATCCCCTCTTTTGTGGTACACATTTTTCACTCAATTTCTGAGACATACAATTTAACCATCGGGAACTCACGTCTCCTGGGGAACCATTGTCACCCTAATTTTGAAGCTCGTCCGACCACTTTCCATACTTTCCCATTTCATGGGATCTCTTTCGCGGATCCTCGGGTTGGTAGGTTCACGAAATCTCCAATTCTTAGTCACTGTTTATTGTGCCCTCCACCTTCGCACTTCTTTAAAAGTATGCAACGAACACGGTTTAATGCTAACAGTTCATCATCCAACAACCATACAGACTGTCATTAAAAATTAAAAGGCTCGATGAGACAATCACATTGACTATTTCAACATAACTTTCCCAGAGACATGCATAAAATATCTTGCCAAGTAATGGGATATATATTACAAGTTTCAATATATTAGTGAAAATGAATCCGCCTAGTCGTTTCCCTATTCCATACTTGAGCCACTTTTTCGATTGCGAGTTCCCAGACATGCGGGCTCACGATTTCACTTCCATTTTTCTATTCCGCGTTATACAAATTTCCCTCTAGATTGTCCCATCATGCCCTCTTTTGTGTTATGCATTTTTCACTCGAAAAGTTTCGAGACATACAATTTGACCCTCGTACCCTCACCTCTAACGGTTGTACCTTGTAACCCTATTTTGAATCCCACTCGACCGCTTTTGATAATTAGACACTCCTTGATTTCTCTTTCCCTTCCCCGCGAACTTCGTACTTCTTTGTTAATATGCAATTAGTAGCCTTTCATGCTAACATCTCACCATGCAGGAACCGTCAACATTGTCATTAATGAGTGAAATGCTCAAGGATATATCCCATTAATACGCATTAAACCAAGATCTGCAGAGAGTTATATCATCCCTTTCGATTGTTCATCTCAAACACGGGTCATTGCGTTGGCCCGTTCACGAAATATCCAATCCTTAATTGCTCATTGGCGTACCCTCCATGTTCACACTTCTAGGTATGCAATTACTAGTATTTAATGCTAACAGTGCATCATGCAACATCCGTTCAAATTTCCATTAATGAGCGAAAGTCTCGAGGAGATCTCCCATTCACACACATTAGACCAAGATTTGCGTAGGGTTATATTATCCCTTCCAACTCTTCATTTCAAACATCGTCTGGAGAAAACCAAATAATCTCGTAAACTTATGGAAGTAGCTCGACAGTATTTCTATGGAGATGCAGTGAATATATTCAAACGTGAGGACCAGAAATTCCAATGGTCCAGGGCATACTCTTACTATTCATCTTGTTCCACCCAGAACAAAGTGATTTGTACCTCTACAATCACTCGTGTAGGTTGCATCCCTTCAGTTTTTTACTGTAATGATGTGGTCTCTTGGTGCGCCGAAAAATATATTTCAAGTCAACTAATTATTCCACTGCGCGACCATTCTCTTGTTTCTTTCTCACCTCAGGCCTTCCGCAAGATGTTAATATTGTCGAAGCCAACATTGACCTTCAGATGACAAGACTCCAAGCAGTTCCTAGAAAAACATGATAATAGGTTGGACCTCTTACCTCAGTTCCTTGAATACCTGACAACAATTCCTGAAGATATCACAAATTTGCAGGTCAGTTCCTTTAGAAATCCATTCTGAGAAATTTCTTGGTTGTTTACAACAATAACGGGACAAGAATCCACAACAAGAATTTCCCTTATAGTTACTTATATTTTGTACTTCATAGTCAAGTAACAATTCATTTTTTATTGGGGGAAGCTAATTTCCATTGGAATCTGTTCTCAACTGTCACAGTTCAAAGAATCGAATAAATTTTATATGTCATCCTACTTGATTTTCGCAATAGTGCATTTTTGTCCGTTTCCAAAACTCTTTGTCCAAGAAAATAATTTATGAATTTGACCTAGTAACATTCTAGTACTAGGCCTTGTGGAGGCACAAGGCCTCCCATCATTTTTATGAGGTTTTTAATGATTTTGTATCAGTTTTCAAAGTTTTATTGTTAGGAAAGGATGCTCTCTAGATGTTTGGCTAGGAAACCAAGTTTTTGGGAAGGAAGGGGACACTTGAACGAAAGGAAAATTATAGTTTAATAATGATCTTTGGCTCCAAGGAAAATCCTTCTTTCCTTCCATGTCACATCATGAAAAATATGTATGTTATAGAAATAGCAAGGCAATACAACCACTGGTTGCATTGTTTTCATGGAAAGAGAAAAAAATAGTTCATTCCTCTGGCCTGGAAAGTCAGGGAGTTGGTGTGCAGAAACGTCAACAAGATTGATGGATTCGTAGGCCATTTCAAGAACTTGAACCTAAAATATGTTGAAAAGATAAAAGGGTTCGAACCTAATGGGATTTTTTGAGAACATTTACTATCAGTTGGATTTATCAACTCTTTTTTCCATAGACGCTTGACCGAAGTTAGATACAGTGACGACAACACTCTTGCTTCTGACGATTGCGACGCAGAGACATTGTAAAGTGCAACTAAATTGTACAGAAAACATGGAAAATTATCAGGTGAGAAGAGTGTCCAATCCCCAACCAGCACTCCCAAGAGCTTGACATCATGGAGCATCGCTTCAATGACCCACCCCAGTAAGAAATAAACCAAAAAATATTCAAACGAAGGAGGATATAAGAACCATCCTCGCAGAAAAATTGATAGTTCTCACAAGCTTCCCCTGACGAAGAAGAGAAAAAACATTCTAGGGCAGGCGGAAGAACCTGAAATTGAAAGTGAGAACATGCAACTTGAAACTATTGTGGATTACCTGTTGCACAAAGTTGATCCGTCCTCATACGTGATGCACCATAGTTCCACAATGGAAATATCTAATACCGACATTTTTTACGAAGATGAATCCTTTGTATTCCAGAGCGTTGTTTTTTATAGCTAATCTAAAAATTTAATCATTGAAAAAAGAGATATAAAAAATAAGAGAGGAAAATCTCATACAGAGATTAACTTTAGGAAAATGTAGCCATCCCAAATCTCTTGATTTCACAGTGCAACTGTTGATTCTCTTGATGATTCCATTGGAGGAATTGAAGCGGAGAATGCCAGACTGAACGACTAAATCAAGGAATTGGAGGAGGCTTTCATTGCTACCCCAATGTTTGCCAGTCCTTTAGAAAAAAATGTGCCTTCTACCCCTACATCCAAGTTAAAAGGATCCTCCAGCCTCCTCACATCATGTAGATCCTTTGTAGAGAAGAACATCAAGAAAAGAATGCATCTAATTACTGAAGCCTGGGAAACATCACAAAATATAACTTCCTTTCGAAAGAGGGAAAATGATTTGCACAGACATTTGCAGACGAATTTTAAAAATGAAGAACGTTTCTATGAACAGACGGTGATCCCTTTTGCAAACCATGCCATCAAAATATCGGATCTGAAAAGAAGACAAGAGGATCTCCCCTCCCCAAAGCGGATAAAAAAATTAAAAGCATGCTGGAAAGAGAAAGTTAAGAACCTGCAGCTCATTGTCGAATCATGTGAACAAGCCATATCATAGAAAGAATAATTATTCAGAAACTTGACCCAAATAGACTTAGCCGAAAGTGCCAACGAATTTCAAGACCCAAACTTAATCCTCAAATCCTTCTCCTTGAAAAAGCAAGCCTTCAATGAACAACTTGATATTTTAAAGGGGTTGTCTTTAGAAACGTTTTACGACATCCTTGAATATGGTGAAGATGACGTCGAGAATTGGCTAGTGGACTATTCGACACACAATGAAGAAATTGAACAAGCTCTGCATAGTATTTCTATGGATATAAGGAAATTAGAAAATGAGATTTTTGACATAGAAATATGGGATGAAATCAACGTGGCCCCCATGAGAAGCTACATTGAAGAATGGCTCCAAAGGAGAATGGACAAGCTCACCGACGAAGGGAAACAACCGGTTGGCATGATTTTAGTGGTCGTCGACGACAACAACAAAAACGCATCAGCTTCATAGTAAGTCTATACTGATCACATATTTTTTTCTTTAGCAATCAAGTTATTCTACCTCTTTAAATAGAAATGTCTAACCAAAGACTCATAACTTCCAATTTCTTCTTTTGAGGTCTTCCTCTCTACCGTCATGTACTTCTTATTTCTATAGTCTTATTTCTTGTATTTATTTATTTTATGGTCCATGGGAGCCCCAATCCCAGTCTATATGACAAACGCATTTAAATTTCCAAAAATATGGAACAGATTCTAGAAATATGTAACAGACATTATTAATTTTTGATAAATTTCAAAGAAAACTAATTCTGGAACAATTTTTGTGTGCTACTTTCAAAATGCTAAATTGTTTTCCTTCAACTATGCTCGATGTCAGGAAATTGTGTTTATTATATTTGAATTTTTAATGTGTCTGGTTCCTAGTCATTTTTTCCATGAACCTTTATTTCAAGACATTGAGACATAAATTTTCTAAGTCCCATGTTTGAACTATACACACCCCAAGAAAAATCTGGCTCGTTCGCATATTAACCTTGGGGGTCATCTAGTAGCCGAATGTCTTATGGCTGGAATGTGATGCACTGCCATGAGTCGTCCTATGCATGGATACCACTTGTACTTGAATATGCCTTCCACGTGTCTCTGTTTGGTCTCGCCATAGAAATTCATTTATTCTCATTCCAACCTAATAGGGACTACGTTGTCATACAACACTTGTTTGTACTAGTCATAAGAAATATTTTTATTTTCTTATGACTATAACTTGATATAACAAACTGTAACAGCCTCCACGTTATGACACAACGCTAATAACAGGTGCAAATTTTTTTGTTTTGTTTTAAAAGTGTGTGCGCGCGTGTAGGAGGGGAAACAGACACACTGGACTCTACGTCGCCACCCGACGACTAACAATACACAACCACGATGATCACAACAAGAAGATGCAAGGTGGAAAACAAGTAACTGCAAGCAAATACTACCCAAGACAAAGGCACCCCACAATATCTTCAACAATAAACTACATACTGGGTTAGGTACCGTACGAACACAGAAGGTAGAATCCATGGTAGTAGGTTTTACTATTTCGGCACAGGAAAGTAGGGCGTTTAATCTTAGTCCTCTGCTCCAGAGAGAGAGGAGGTCAGATAGGCTCCTGGCCAACTACTCAGGAAGAAACTAGTAATCCCCTCAGGTGTGTCGCAAGAGTGGAAACCCTGCCTTTAAAGGGCCCGAGACTCTTGATACGGCACTGGATTCTTGACGCAGAAAAACACACAGACATATATACTAAGGCTACTGAAGGGGTCCACATCCCTCCCGACACAAGCAGACCATGCCATGTAATACCACCAAGTACTAAAAATAAAGGACAATCATGACCTCTACGGGAGACACAAGTCAGGAGGACTTTAATAACGACCAACCACTATTGAGAATCGAAGACATCAATCATAGATCAATTGCTCCAGTTAAATTTCATCCATTAACGAGTACTTTAAACGTAAGGTAATCCCATTTAATCTCAATCTCCCAATATTAAATCCTGAAATATTAATACGCTTGGTTCAATACATTACAATCGCAAGCTACTACTAGCAGTAAGGATGATAATAGTGCAACATGAAATCATACCCATAGCATCATTTTATGTTACAATGACTGGCATTAATAAAAATCACATTGCATCTATGCGCTAAACTTAATACATAAATTGCGACATTATCACCACAATGATGAACATATTAATATTACCTTACCATGAATATTAGTGTGGAAGTGAAACATTACGCTATAACACCTTGCATTTCATTACATTACTTTTCATCGTGTTCCAGCATATTATATTCATGTCAATGACGCTACAATAAGCATCAGTTTCCTACCTCTAGTATGCTGCCAGCAATTGCATCTTAATAACATTTCATTTGAAATTACAACTATATGACAAAAATTTAACCGTTGATACACTTGGGCATTAACATTCCACCACAATTAATCGCATTGAAAACTAGCATTGCCTAAAAGCTAACACCATCAATACAATTGCCTTATATTGCGGTATCATTTCCCTAAGGCATATTCAACATTGCATTTGCAAATGAGGAGCTCAGATTTCATAAGGTATCAAGCTTAACATAGCCTTCTTCCTATGGCAAGAACCGTATGCTTCACATGTTATCAATCTCCATGAATTTGTTAGAAATTACCCTGATCCTAACCGTAACATCACATCCTATATCATTATAAATTTTAGTACCCATTCATTACTGATTACCGTATCAAATTGCATTAATCCTAACAAATTGCATTAATCATAACAGTAATATGTTAGTATCACTTTCACCCAATGACCACACCCTTATCCTAAGGTCAATATATGAAAATGACAACATATTATAAATAACATCATATCTAAAAATAACCATATAGCATCATATTCAAATATGACAACACCCTTATCATAAGGTCAATATATAGAAATGATAGCATATTATAAATAACATCATATATAAAAACAACCATATAACATCATATTCAAATATGGCAATGTATAACAATAACTATAACTAAAATGATCCATAATCAAATCAATATTTAAAAAGGATGGCAATACTTAAAAATCGCAACATTTAAAATCACCATATATAAAAACAAATAACGCCACCATACAACTGCAATACTTAAAAAATGGCAATACTTAAAAATTAACAATATTTAACAATAACAATATTTAAAAAATGTCGAAACTTAAAAATCGCAACATTTGAAAATGACCATATATAAAAACAATTAACACCACCATACAACTACAATGCTTAAAAAAATGGCAATACTTAAAAATTAACAATATTTAAAAATAACAATATTTAAAAAAATGCCAAAACTTAAAGATCGCAACATTTGAAAATGACCATATATAAAAAAAATAACACCACCATACAACGGCTGCAGCATTGGATTTACCTATTAACAACCAAATTAGGGTTTGTCCACGCCATCTAGTTAAATTGGGTTTAAGACAGGCTGCGTGCTGTCAAGGAAGGAGGGTTGTCTCGGGCCACTAGCACGAGCGCATGCCAATCCGTCAACCTTTCATCGGTCGCTACAAAATGGCAATGCCAGGCAAGGGTCCGCAGACCAATGAAGGATTCGGGGTCCAACGTTGTCCACCAGCAGGGAGTATCACTGGCGGTTCTACGCGGTCGAAGGCACCTCGAAACCATGCACGAATGAGTCGATGCACAGGGGCGAAATTTGGGGTTACTCTAAGTCAGTATCGGTGTTGAGTTTAGCCCACACGCAAAGTATGAATCCACCATCCGCTGGTGTACGAGGGAAGGAACGCACAGGTATTAAGCAATGCAGGGATGGTTATCATAGAATGCAGACCGAGAAAAACGCCCAAATACACCATTAATGCCATTTAAAACGCCCAATAAATACCAGTAAAATGCAGACCAGTATACGCCCGACATATACCATCAAACGTAGTCCATTAAATGCCCAACATCTACCAATAATTCCATTTAATACATAGACCATTAAAACGCATACCTGTATGACTTTACTGCCCAGAAATTGATAATTTAATCGATGAAAACGCAGACATGAAAATACACCGACAGTAAATAGAAAAACGCCCTCGGCAGAAAGTAAAAACGATTTCTGGGTTGTAAATTAAAATGGCCGTGTATGCAAACACCCAAGAAGTTCGACGCCCACAGCAAATGTAAAAAATGCCCGTAAACAAAATGCCCACCAATTATTTGCCCGCAGTAGAAATAAAAACGCCCACGGAATAGCAAAACGCCCCAGTGAAGCAATTACACGCCCCGGCAGAAGAATCATTCGCCCTCAATAAAATTTACCCCATAAGAATACGCCCACAGTCAAGAAAGATTCCAGAATAAATAATAAATAAATTTTTACTCAGTCCCGAACTGTAAATAAAATTTTACTCCGTCCAGAGCAATGATTTATAAAAATTCCTCAGTCCAGAACAGTCAATAATAAGTAAACTACACAGTTTATAAACTAAGTTTATACTATAACCATTGAAGCTACAAGTTTACACAATACCCATTGGATCTACAGTTTATGAACATGATTTACACTATAACCATTGAAACTACAAATTACACAATAACCAGTAAAACTACAGTTTATAAACAACCGCAGCAAGGTAAAACGCCCAGAGATTTATAACGCCCAAATACGAGTGACATACCTGTGCCCTTATCGCTTGCAGCAAATGAATCCTGTGCTCCCTGCCACTCCTGTTCCTGCTTGCCGACCGTAGAGACTACACCGGTACCTCCCAGCCAAACGCTAGGGGTACTCTGCTTCCCCCTTAGCCCCCCGAGCCACAAAGGGACCACACACAATCCAGACAGTCCCTAGCTTCCCAGCTCGCCTCGAAGGCTGAGCTACCACTCAAGTCAGCTGAAAAAATCCCCAACTCCTCACAAGCAATCAGTCCAGTTCTCAATTTTGGCAGCATAACAATACCTAATAGCTCTCCCCTCTTTCTCCCTCCCTCCCTTCTTTTTATGCCCCTCAAACCCTAAATCATAATAAATTTTAGTTTTTTTTTTTTTTTTTTTTTAT
>ML780518.1:738249-757493 GCA_009831015.1 Picea engelmannii | reverse complement strand
TTGGAGAGGGAAAAAGAATATGATTAAAAATATGTAAGTGGTTTTTAATTTTCTTTTTTGGTGGTTAAAGTGAAAAGTTGTTATTTTTTTCACTCATATTAAAATATTGTTTATGATATGCTTGTCTCTTGTGGTTGAATTTTTCTCTCTAAGGAGTTATATTATGTGAAAGGGTCAGGTATAGTTGTTGGGCGGGTTTGATGGATTAGATGCCCCAGTTGTAATCATTAGCCAAGAATTGACTTCACAAGTATGTAGGTAAAATTATTACCATTTACTAAAAGAATTTCAAATATGTGTATGTGCAAGCTAAGATAAAAAGAAAAACATAAACTATAATTCTCTAAATATATATGTCTATATGAAATAAAGGTTAGGTTTTAGTGGGTCAAGGTGGTCAATATGGTCAATCATGATTATAGTTGAGATAGTTAACCAGGATTGATATGATCAACAATAATCAACCATGGTTAAACATTATCAATATGGCTAAATATGGTGAGCGTAAATAATATAGTAAATATGGTAAACCATGGTCAATATGAAAAACAATGATGAACCATGATTAAGGGTTAATGGCTAATTACGTTGGATTATGTTAACTTATGTTGATTGAAATTCAATTGTTGGCACCCAAAGTTTTGGGTAAATATCATGCACGTGCAAAAATGAAGTTGTGCGAACCTATTTCAGTTTTGCATGTGCTCAAGCAACTACACAAGGGGTAACAGGAGGCATGTGCATTAGGTCAAGTTTTTTTAATACACACTAGTTTGAGTTCTTCCAATGTGTACTGATCGGAGTTTTGTTATGTGTGCAAGAAATCAAGAAAATGTTGCATACACATCGAAATCAAGAAAAGAATCTTCGAGAAATGTTCCCAAATGATTACTATAGATAACACGAGGGATCATGGAGCAACAAGAAGATGATTTGGCAATGTAGTTGAGATTGCCATGATTCAAAAGAGGTGATGTGGAATGCATGTGGGTGACATAAGCGTGAAAGGTTGGCATTCAATAGAGCGAGTGGAGCAGAACTAAAAGTGACCAAGCGCTAGAGCAAAGAAGGATATAAAAGGAAGCAACAACAACAAAAAAGGGGTTGGTTAGCTCATTATTCAGTTGGTTGTTGATGTTGTTGTTTGTTAATGTCTTGGAGCTCGCTCTGAGCATATGGTTTTGTAATGTCTCTAGTTGTAAGTCTGAGTTTGTCCTCTCTATATAGTATGAAGATATGTGCACGGAGATATTTAATGTAATATTGTGGAAATGCATAAAAGAGCTGAGCTTTGTTGTTGTGAATATATGAATTGCTTAAAATATGGTTGTGGTGATGGAGTGAAGATAATAATGTTTCAATGATTTTGGTCTCATGATTTGTTAGTCATGTGTTGATTGAATGTGGTTGTTTATGTTATACACCGTTAAATGTTAAATTTATATATAATGGATCGTATGCATATCATCCTGGATGGATCTTTGTGTATCTAGTCCTTCATCCCCGACACAATACCAGATGGTCTTTGTGATCCTCAAGGCACCTTAGGTGAGATCTTCTTCAGTATTTGGTTGAGGATTGATATGTCGATGCCTTGGGGTTTTTTTTAGTCACCTATGGACAAACTATGGGTCTTAACCCCCCAACATTAAGAAAGACACATGCAACCGTGAAACGCCCCAACAAATGGTTTCATTGTCGGGACTGAAGGTTTTTTATTGAGTGATGAAGGCAAAGAATGAGGTGGTATCCATATCGGGAGGAAACTCAATATTGGTTGACTACGAAGGAAGATGAGTTTTCTCGGTGGGAAAATTAAGGTTTGAATGTCAACGTGGAACGATGGAAAGATAGGTATATCTACACTGATATGCATGAAATTTTCTTTATTGAATTTCCTTGTCTATTATATGAATGGCTAAAAAGGCATACTTCCACTAATACTACCTTGAGGCCACTAGAGAAAATAGTTTGGGATCAAGCCACGGTTTATAGGTTGAAGGCATTATATAACAAGTGGACTCGAGACATTGATTCATGGTTTGCTCGAGTGAAAGAGGGGTATATAATTGAATTTGTTGTGGAGTACACTGGTTCTTTCAATGAAGTTGAGAGGAAGTTCAAAGAAGGTCCTAGAATAAGTTTGTTGGAAGAAATCCCACTCTATATAAAGATGTTCGTGGAGAAGGGGTCGATGTGCATGGATCCTGAAAGGATGTTTGAGTGGACTCCCCTAGCATTGGGGGAGATGAAAAGATGTGGGAAGATTGAGAAAAAATATGGATCCACAAGTTGTTGAGATAAGGTGAGGATTATAATGGACCAAGAGGAGTAGAGGAGAGAGAGGGACAAAAGGTACCCAAGAAGAGTTGAGTCAAGAAGGAAAGTGGAAGAGAGAAGTGGAAGGAAGTTATCAAAGGACATGCAATGAGGGGTCAAGCCCAAAAAGAAGAGAAAGGAGACTGCACCAGGAGGAAGTGTGGGAGAGTGACTTGTGAGGTGATATGGTGTATGAAAAGGAACACAAATGAGGCAACAAAGATTGTGGAGCTAGAAACCACGTTCAGGGACAGAGCCTTGACGCAGTGTATGAAGTACAAGGCCACTACGTTGGTGGGACAAGAAAAGTCCCTAAAAGAGATCAAGAGATATCTACTTAAGGAATTTTAGAAACTTAAGTTAAAATCTCAATCTATTACAAAGATCAAGGAGATTAAGTAGAAGCAGAGAGAAACTGTATGGGATTATGACCAAAAGTTTAAGATTTTTTTGGATAGGATAACGTTCCATATACAGGACATGCAGAAAAGAGAATGGTTCATTGAGGGCTGACTTCCCCATATATGATTCCTTCTCACCCATCAGAAAGTGACGATGCAGAAAGAAGCGGTATAAATTGAAATGTGCTTGGAGGCTACACCAGGAGGAGAGACATCGATAGGGTTGGTGCAGGTATAGTCCCAGTTGGCCAGCCTAACGATGCAATTACAAGATATGGCAAAGGAAAAATTCATGCACGAGCACGTATGGTGTACCACATGTCGGTCTAAGGGGAATTGCATAGATGAATGTCCCGTGCTTGGAAGCTATGTGGCAATGGGTCCACTGAGTCCATTCCTAGTTGAGCCTCAGATATAATTGTGTAAAATTTGCAAACAGTGGGGCCATGTACCACCCTTCTTCCTAATGTTGGATAAATATTAGAATATGCATCATACTTTGTTTTGTAAATTTTTTAAATCTGTGGGACATGATGTCAACAACTATCGGTCACTCCAAATGATGCAAGACCATACCCATGATGTCTTATGGGTACAATAATAACATAAGGGTGGTGATCGTTGCGATGTTGAGAGAGGTGGATATCAAGGAGGTCCATGAGGTGGATATGGAAATGGTCATGGATGTGGATATAGAGGAGGGGGAGGCAAACCCCCCACTTATTTATATTGTGGAGAGATAGGTCATGTTTCAAGGTTTTGTACCAAACCATGTGCTCTCTATGGGTATTGTTACATCCCAGAGCACATTACCAAATATTGTCCCGACTTTATAAAGAAGTGGGAAGAGAAGAAGGCACACTGCAACATGGTGCATGCAGAGCCGCACATAAATAAGAAGAAGTATGAGGAAGTTCATGTCTGGGTGACAACCTGAGGCGGAGCAAATACAAGAATGGATTTCGAGCATGGTGAAGGCTCGATTCAAAGACTAGAGGGGAAGGTAAGGAAGGTTTCATAGCCCCCTCCTATGTTTGATGTTACTCAGCAGTAGTAGTTTATGTGTGATGCGTAGAGGTCCATTGAAGAAGAAAGAGTGTGAGAGGAGCTGCAACACACGACACAAAGGTTACTTGAAGAAGCTTGGATTTGTGAATAATTTCAACATGCGACACATAGGTTTCTAGAAGAGGCTTTCACCCGTGAAGGATTATAGAACATGACAGATTTCATTAGAGGAAGCTCGCATGCTTACAATGCACAACACAAAGCTCATTCGATAAAGCTCACGTGCATGAAGATATAGAGCGCAACGTAGAGGTCATTGGAAGAAGTGTGCATTCAATAGGATATGTGTTGCACTAAACAAAGAGTGATTGTGGAACAAGTGCATGAGAAGTTGAAGCATGTGGCATGTGAAGAATCATTTCGAAAGTTGAGTTGTGAAACAAAAACTAAATATCAATTAAGTAACTTCCTACAATGTTGTTTGAGATTTCTAAATGATCATGATGTTGTGAGAAAGTTGACATAGAAGTTAGCAACCTGCATGGGGGAACAAGGGATGCAGAGAGCTATATAAGTCCCCCTACCATAAATGGATTTGTGTCAGGTCAGTAAGAAGAAGTGAACAGGTAGAGAATTCAATATGGTAGCTGAACTTGGGAATTATGAAATGGATGGGGTCATGTTGGATATGGGTTCCGACGTGAGCATCCTACCAAAGAAGTCATGGCAATTGATGGGGAAACCAATTTTGGCCTGGTCGTCCATCCATATGTAGTTGTAAAATCAATACAGAATATATCCCATAGGCCGATTGGAGAAAGTTGAAGTAAACATAGAAGGGGTGAAGATGAAGGATGAATTTTACATGATAGAGATTATGGATGATTATGATCCCTACCCTTCCCTCCTTGGCATTGACTAGACCTTCAAAAATAATGTGGTGTTGAATTTGAAAAAGAGGTAGATGTCCTTTGAGACTAACACATTGCACATGATCTAAACCTTACATACTAATGAAAGGGACATGTATAATGAGTCGGTGAATGAGGACACGCAGAGCTATGTTATTGAGAAAATCTATAAGATCACAGGGCACATGGAGGATTATGTAAATCCCATGGTGGATGGAGAACTGAGTTGGAGAAGTGTGAAGTCCTATGACACGAATTCAGATGATGCCATGGAGAGGTGGAAATAAAATATGTATGAGGTATCTACCCGGTGATGTGCAAGAATAACTAAAGTAGTGCATTGGATTGGATCTGAGCTATGTGATGCATCACGCTTTGATGTGATAGAGTCATTGGAATATTTCTTGGTACAAATGGAGAATACAATTTTTAAATATCGGTGGATTCAAGCCATGGATGCCATAGTTCGAGGGACACCTGCACACTAGTGGAAAACATGTTGTGTGACCATACATGACTGGGCAAAAGTAGTTGAAATGATCAAATTCTAGTTCCAGCCAATCCTGGATTTCGAGTTGGACAATCAGTATAAGGGTATTGAAGACCCTCAAGAGAAAATGAATTATTGTGAGAAATGATGGACTCCCAAGAATATTCCTTGAGCCCAATGGGTCCATCAGTCTGTTCATACCATGGATATGGTTCCTTGGAATTGGTACATTCAGGAGGAGCTGCGGGGACAAATAGTAGACTAGTTTTAGGTAAGTACACAATTTTGAATAACATTTTTTTTTTACCGCAGATGATCCAACTCAAAGGGAGGCACTCGTCCAGATCAATAACTTTATATTTCATTGTCAACCCAGGTATGCTAACCCAAAGGTGGTATGCCCGTACCATTCAATAGTGGAAAATTTGAAAGAGGTTGTCCACTATTGGAAATTTAATGTGGATGACATTGATGATGATGATCCTCGATGTATATCGATCAAAGAATCTGAGGGTGAGCGCACACTGAAGGGAAAGGCGGTGGATATGGTTGTCGTACTACAATCATTTGATTAAGACAAAGAAACATAATATCGGTACTAAAGAAGCACCCAAAATGGCTATTATTGGTGACTATTAGGATAAGGATATTATTACCCAAGTCGTCAACCTAGTTAAGGAATACGAGGACATCATTCCTTGCAGATTCCCGGAAATGAAGTTATCATAGGATCCCTGGGGGATATGAAAATAGAACTAAAGTTGTATGCCAAACCAATCAAGAGGAGAACTTATTGATTGAATCCCAAATACAAGGAAAATGTTTGGAAGGAATTGGATTGGATGTTGGATTCTAGAATCATGTTCTTGTGGAGGACTCAAATTAGATTAGCCCCATGGTCTTGCAACCTAAGAAAATAGGTGATATTAAAATCTATGTAGATTTGAGAAGCCTCAATGCAACCTGTGTGCATGATCATTTCCCTTCCCATTTCACTGATGAGGTTTTAGAAAATGTTAGAGGAAGGGAAGCCTACTCTTTTACAGATGGATTTTTGGGGTACCATCAAGTTCAGATCATAGAGGAGGATCAAGCCAAAACCACCTTTGCGATAAAGTGGGGGTCATTTTCTTACATGGTGATTCCATTTTGTCTAAAGAATGTACCTGTCATTTTTTCCCGAATAGTGGTCACAGCCTTCAAAGAGTTTATACACAAGTTTCTTGAAGTTTATTTGGATGACTGGACAATATTCAACTTGCTAAAATATCACATGCATGCCCTTCTCTTTATGTTGAATCACTGCCGCCAGCTCTAGATTTCTCTAAATTTGAAGAAGTACACCTTTTGGCACACTCCTAGGGCATGTAGTTTGCAAGGATGGATTGATAGTCAATCAAGCTAAGATTTCAGCCATACTAGATATGGTGGCCCCCACTTAAGTTCAAAATTTGTGTGCGATATTGGGTCGTACATGATATTAACATTGGTTCATTCAAAATTATGCGAAGATTGAAACCCCTCTAGAGAAGTTACCGTGAAAATATACCAAGTACATCTGGACACGGGAATGTCAGGAATCTTTAGAAACTCTAAAAGAAACTAGCCATTGCATTGATTCTAGTTTTTCCTGACTATCTAAGATCTTTCATCTGCATGTAGATGCATCGTCCATTGCCTTGGGAGTAGTTCTTATGTAGTCGGGTGTAGGAAATATTGATCATTCGGTTTACTTTTCTAGTCACAAACTATATGATGATAAGAATAATTATACCACAACTTAGCGCAAGGGCCTCTCCATGGTATATGTCTTGCATACATTTCGCCACTATTTTTTGGGAACCCCCTTTAAATTCTTTAGTGGACACTCCGTATTCAAGTATTTGGTCAACAAGATAATGTTAAGGGGAAGAATATGTCATTGGTTTCTACTCTTCCACAAGTTCTAGTTTGAGGTTGTTTTCAAGCCAGGGAAGTACAATGGTGGACCAAATCATTTGTCTTGTATTGAGTTTGGTGAATCTATTCGATGTCTCAATGATGAACTCCCTGATGCGCAACTCTTCCGCATCGAAGCAGTTCCTGATCAATTAGCTGAGATCACTAAGTTTCTCAGTCCAGGAAAGGCTCCAATGGAGTATACTCCGACCCAATGTCACCAACTAGTAACCCGTAGCTCTAACTATCAGTTAATTACTGGAAAACTTTATAATCTAGGAGTAGATGGAATATTACGCAGGTGTGCCTTAGATCATGAACAAGACCCCATTTTGTAGGAAGCTCATGAGGGTATTGCAGGGTGACACAATGTAGGTAAGGATACTGCATGAAAAATTTTGTGCACAGGAATTTGGTGGCCATCACTCTTCATCGATGCCAAGGAGTATTGCAAAAAATACAACATATGTCAATAGATCAGAAATCCTTGTTGCAGATATGAGCTCCCCTTGTTTTCGGTTACAACATTGGAACCATTTGAGAAGTGGGAAATTGATTTTGAGGGTCCCTTCAACCCTCCCGTGCATCGGATGAGTGTGTGATATATTATTATTTCTACTAAATATCTGACACGATGGGTTGAATCTATGTCGATTAAGAATTGCAAATCAGAAACAATGGTGCAATTCATTTTTGAGAATGTGATTACTGGATTCGGCTATCCAAATATGTTGATGAGCAACCAAGGCTTGAATTTTCTAAACAATACCATTCGAGAACTCACTCAAGAGTTCATGATCCATCACGAGAAGAACACTCCATATAATCATTAAGCCAGTGGTATGGTTGAATATTTCAATAAGATATTAGAACATGCATTATCTAAATTTTTTAATGTGCAATGTGACGACTCGGATTGATGGATCCCATCAATATTATGGGCATATCAAACAACTTGAAAATGATTGACGAAGTGCACCCCGTTCAGATTGGTCTACGGTAAAGAGGTAGTCATGTCACTAGAATTCATTATTCCCAGCTTCTGTTTTTCTCTAGTGACTCAGATGACAGAAGAACAATCCCTTCAAAAAAGGTTAGATGAACTCATGTAACTAGAGGAGGATCGTATGATGGCGGGATTCAGCCAGGTGGTCAAAAATTAATTCCAAAATGCATGGCATGATCACAACATCTTCCTGAAAATACTCCATCGTGGATCTTTGGTCTTGTTATATGAAAATAAATATTTACAACACCCTGGAAAGCTGTGTATGCATTGGTTGGGTCATTTTCGTCTGGTCTAGCCGTTGCCACCAAGCTCGCTATATTACAGGGACAACCACTCAAGAGAATTATTAATGGTAGCATGTTGAAGGTGTACTATGGCCCACAGGGGTCACCCGTTATTTAGCTCCCTTTCTCAGCTTTGAATTTCTGTAGAGTAGGGTTAGTGTAGGATGTACAATAGGTAGAAGAGTATGTATTTGGAATAATTTTCCTTTTTGGAAGTGAAAATTACACTCCAGGCACACATGCATATTAGATAGATTGATAGCTTTGCAAATTCCCAAGATTTCTATTTCAGGTTGAAGTTATGGCCTCCATACATGGTACTGGATCTAGAAAGGGATTCACACGGGACCAGACTGCGATACATGGCTCTACATTACATTGAAGATACAAGCAATCAGGGTCGAACAGATCACACATAGTCCTAACATGAAATTAGTTATGATGCCACACTTCAAAAGGAAAATCTCATGTACAACGAATCTGAACCATTATATCCTCACCTGTCGAGACTCCATAGGTGTTGTATGATAATACATCGGGGTCAGTCCTTTCTCTCAATTCATATTTCCCTTTTGACCACCCTCCACTCTATTTATATCCATTTTCTCCCATTCATTTTTTGGAGAAATTCTCCACGTCCCAGCCTCTCTTTCCACCACCCATTGTTTTCATTTTCGTCTTCCTTCTTCTTGTTTCTCCCTTTCCATTTTTCACTGATTTTATCATCTCCTTTTTCCGGTCCCCTTCCATGGCCCTGCTTTACAGACGTTTGATCCAGGTGGATATTGGTGGCCACCCACCTATTCCAACTGGCTCCCCGTGTCTGTTTTTTATTCAGAATGTCTTTCTGTACCACCTTATAATTGTGATTTCTACACTTCTAGGGTTGTCTGAAGCCTTACACATTATCCAGGTGGATATGAGTGGCCTCTCTCCTAATCCAACTGGCTTAGTTTGTATTTTTTCATGTCAACACATCTTGTTGTACTTCCAGGGTTGTTTCGGGGCTCTAAACGTTGTTTTCTTGACTCTCTACACCTATATTGTAGCCAGAGTTAGAGTCTAATAGAAAAATGTGTAGCTCTCTGAAAGATATTTCCAACTGGCTACCACACGCATAAAATGGAGGTCATATGAAAAATTTACAACCCTAGGAAGTTGAGGTACCAAATTACACCAACTTACTAATAGGGCCCACATGAATTTTGGTATTTCACCTTCTAGAGCTAGGTTTTTGGATGTCTAGGGTTTTGGCATTCATGAGTAATATGAAAAGGGCCTCCGGAGCCTCATTGTAATCCATTCTTCTTAGACGGATGCACGTAGCATCCACATCTCTTCTCAAAGATAACTACCACCATTCGAGCAAGTTTCAGTTCTGCAGTTTTACAGTTTCAACCTATTTCATTATCTAATAGAAGATATTGTTCACTGGATATTTGTGTTATTCTTCCTATCTCTATGTTTATTGTATTTAGTTTGTTAATCAATTTGTTTTTCTCCTAAATCCATATCAATGTTTCAAGACATGTAATTCTCAATCCTTCCAAACATCCCAAGAACCCACAGTCCATTTTTCATGAAGATTGACATTTCATCATCAACTACTAGAAGGAAGTTGCACCCTCTTATTCACCAGCAAGACACTCTCGAAGAAAAATAGTTCGAGCATGTGGCCCAATGAATTCCAAATCCATTGTTTACCTTGAGGACTACTCAACTCATTCCAAGACCTATGTTGGGTTGCAACTACAACCTAGACTGATGATTTTCTCTTACACAACCCTGGTTGCAACCACAACCTGGGTTGATGCTTTGGTCTATCCATAATGATGGTTTTCTCTTACTCAAGTATGTCGCATTAGTCACTCAATGAGGTAGTTGTCTTGAGGATGAGACAAGTAATAGTGGTGGGGGCATGTTGGCACCCAAATTTTTGGGTAAATATCACATGCGCACACAAACAAAGTTGTGCACGCCTATTTCAGTTTTGCGTGAACTCAAGAAGTTGCATGAGGGGTAGTAGGAGGCACACATGTCAAATCAAGTTTTGTTAATGTTTGTTAGTTTGAGTTATTCCAATGTGCTTCGGCCCAACTTTTATGATGTGTTCCAACAATCAATAAAACACTACATGAATTCTAGAATCAAGAAAGTAATCTTCAAGAAATATTCCTGAATGATTACTATAGAAAAAATTAGGGATCATGGAGCAGTGGGAAGATGAGTTGGAAAGGTAGTTGAGATTTCCATGATTCCAAAAAGGCAACATGGAATGCATGCGGGTGATAGAAGCGTGTGGGACTGGAATTCAATAGAGTGAGTGGAGAAGAATTGAAAATGATCGAGTGCTGGAGTAGAGAAGGATATAAAAGGAAGCAACGACAATAGAAAAATGGTTGGTTAGGTCATCAGTCAGTTGGTTGTCGATGTTGTTGTTTGTTAATGTCTTGGAGATCGATATAA
Source organism: Picea engelmannii (assembly GCA_009831015.1). NCBI lineage: Eukaryota > Viridiplantae > Streptophyta > Pinopsida > Pinales > Pinaceae > Picea > Picea engelmannii. The sequence continues at coordinate 746,667 of ML780518.1, read as the reverse complement.
GGATATGGTTTTGTAATGTCTATGGTTTAATTCTGAGTATGTCCTCTCTATAGATTCTGAAGAGATGCACATAGAGCGATGTAATTTAATAATGAGGAAATGCATAAAAGAGTTGAGCTTTGTTGTTTTCAATATATGAATTTCTTAATGTATGGTTGTGGTGATGGAGTGAAGATAATAAAGATGAAATGATTTTGGTCTCATGATATGTTACTCATGTGTTGATTGAATGTGATTGTTTATGTTATACATTGTTAAATGTTAAAGTCATATACAATGGATTATATGGATATCACACCAGATGGATCTCTGTGTGTCTAGTCCTTCATCCCCGACATAAGACCAAATGGTCTTTATGATCCTCATGCAATCTCAAGTGATACCTTCTTTAGTCTTTGGTTGAGGATTGATATGTTGATTCCTTGGGGTTTTTTTTGGTCATCCCTAGAAGAATAATGGGTCTTAACTCCCCAGCGTTAAGAAATACACATGCAAGCGTGAAACAACCCAATATCAATATTTAGTGAACATAGGTCAATCTAGGCTAGGGAGTTATTGATTAGTGGTTAATTACTAGATTTGGTGGGCTTATAGCTTCGTATAATAGGGGATTAAAGGTTATTCGGTCAATCTGGTCAATATGGTCAACAATAGTTAAACCATGGTCAATAAGGCCAGTCATGGTCAACATGGTATATAGTTTATAGGGTTCATAGCATATTATGAGCTGAGTGTATTAATAGAGGTCATAGTGTGTTAAAGGGTGATATTATTATGTGTCATAGGTGATAGGAACTATAGTTATATGTTCAAGGTCATAGTGATTAGGTTTCATAAGGGTTAGGAAGTATAGTATGTTTGGGATCATAGTGGTCAAAGATCATAAGGGTTGAGGGGTGTAGTATCATTATGGTTAGGATGTTATTATGTCAAAATAGATTGTGTTAAGGGGTTACATTAGTCAAAAGGTATAGTTTGTTTGGGGTCATATTTTTTAGTGTTAATAAATATCAAGATTAAGAGGTTAGGAGATAAGCTTGTTTGTGAGGTTAGTGCGTTTAGGGTCTGTTGGCCCTCGACCAAGTTTTGAGGAAACCTTGGTCACGTTGGACCACTTTTGGAATTCAACATGTTGGTTGAAGATGGAGCGCCCAGGTGGAGCAAAGATCGTGGATATCACTTATTTTACAGGATATATGGACCCAACAAGGGATTCCTTAGGGTTTTTGTAATGGGTTATGGGATGTCGGGCCAGGGGTTTACCCCTGATTAGACCTTATTGTAAAAGTATAAATAACTAAGAATGTAATGTAGAAAGAAGGTAAATAGCTTGGAAGGCTAAGTGCAAGTAGTTCTAAGTTTCTTTGTGAAACAGAATGCGTATGTAAGGCTCTTTTCTCAATAGAGAAGTTGGCCTTTGTGCCTTGACCTAGTTTTGGGAGGAGGATTTGGTGTGCAGTGTGCAGATCTCATGTCTGGTGCGAAGCTTGGCTCTGTGGCTTAGTGCACAGGAGAGGATGAATGTAAGAGATTGAAGAATAATAAATAAGATGAATCACTTGGTGGACATAGCCCCACACTAGGGTGAACCACGTATATCTTGTGTCTTTGGTTTGCTTTGTTCTTTGTTGGTTATGTTATGAATCTTCTCAGTGTTTTTCTTATTATGTATGTTAGATGGATCTATTGATGCTTAGTGCTTAGTTGTTTTAAGAATGAATGAATGTTATATCTAACCCAGTGCTATGTGCTAAATGATTGAAGTATCTTTATTGTTACTGCGTCGATCGATCTTAGGGTTTATTCTATGATTTTAATAAAGAAAATGAATTCATGCATATCACCTTCTAAGTGTTGCTAGAATACTCTGCGAAGTGTTATTATCACAGATCTGTGTCCCAGCTTGGTTACAGACACTTGAGTCCTATAACCCCCCCTACCTCTACCTTGCGTGAGACTTCGCCTGCTTCACAGGTGTTTTCGAAAGGGTCGGTAGTTAGGGTTTTGTCCGTGCATTGTTGAAGTGTTGAACCTTGGGCCTGCCCCTGTGCCAACAAATGGTTCTATTGCTGGGACCTGGAATTGCGATTGTTGGAAACTGAAGAGAAGCTATGTGCATAGATCTGATGCTATAGTGCGTAGTACTCTACTTGACTTATGAATTTTTGTGCTAAGAAAGAAACCCGATCTAAAAAAAAGAGGTAAGATCTTAAGAGAGGTAAATCTTTGTTTTTTGATAAGAGTAAGATAAGTGAAAATTTTGTTTCGAAAGCATGAATTTGGGTATGTTTAATAGATTATGTCCTAGTATGAAAGCTAGGGCGCAATTGGAAGAAAGCGTTGACCTAAGTAAAGCTAATAGAAATGAAGAAAGATATGTTATTCATATGCATAGAAAGAATTTTTGGACTAATAAGTGGATCCAGGAACCTAGAAATAATTTCTGCAGATTGCAAGTCCCGCACTATGATCCCAGTGCGTAGTAAATGAGAAGTTGGGGAACATACAAGAGGAAAGGAGGACTGACATTGTGTCATAACTGCAGAAGACCGGGACATCTTGCTAAGGAATGCCCTAGTACAGGTCCTATTTGTCTTTGTTGTAAAATTGTTGTTCATGAGGTTGAGTATTGTCCAAAGATGATTGCTAAAGTTGAAAGGATGAACATGAGACAAGAAAAATAAATTCAAGACACTAAGAAAATGTTGGAGAATCATAAAGAGAACATATCAGAGGAAGTTCAGACTACATTAGTGCAGTTGAAAGAAATGATGGATATTCACAAAGATATTAGTTTACCAGAGATCCTGAAAGTAAAACAGCCCATAAGTACAAGAATAGAAGACTTCGACATAGACTATGTCTTGGATGAGGAAACACAAGTGAATATTATGATAGAAGATACTTGGGAAATTTTGGGAAAGCCTACTATGGTAACTTCATTGGGAAGGATAGGCTTGTTCAAGGGAAAGATGATAACCTTATGTGGAAGAGTTACTAATGTACCTATTATTATCCATGGAACATCGATTGAAGATGAATTTGAAGTCATTAAGTTTGTTGAGAACAACGCCCCTTTCTCACTTTTGTTAGGAAAGACTTGGATTGAGAAGGATCAAATCAGAAGGAAAGTAGAGGAATAAGGTACAAAAAATAAAAATAAATAACTAAGGGATTTCATAGCTAGAAAAATAGACTGACTAATAGAAAAATAGGAAGATAAGTCAAAGAAACAAAAGGCAAGAGAATTAGTTGTCGAGTTTGAAAGAACACAAGAAGGTTTGAAGGATATATCTATGAAATAAAGAAGAATACCCACCTTGGAATTAATAAGATAAGGGGTATTAACTTCGAACCCTTGGAGAGCACATCAACAATGTGAAGTCACCACGCTAAGAGAAGATAAGAATAAGAATGGAAAGAGAATTCCAAAAACTCTTAGAGAGATACAGATTACAGGGAAAAAGGTAAGGAATATCAATAAAAAGAAAGCCAACTTAGAAAAGCTACAGGAAACTACAGAGAATAGATGGAAGACTTCACAGACTAGAACCTCATAGGAGGTAGGTTCGCAGGATTTGAACCTCACTGGAACAGAAGAACAGTGCAGAATGGGACTTCGCCCTGGCGAAGCTATATGATCGTTCGAGGCACCCCGACCGTTAGAAAGATGCTCCAAAATGGATAGGAAACAAATTTATGGGAAGATGTACCTCTTTTGGGACATTGAGACTACACCATAACGGACATATTCACATTGAGGGAAGCATTCTTTCCCGTTGGAAGAATCTGTTACGATGGTCGTTTATTTAACCCGTCGGACGCTGCATTGGGACCACTTTTTTCCACCCATGATTAACTGAGCTAATAGAGAGTTGATTGTGTGTCGAGATGTGTTATCAGAAATTAGATATCATTGTATGTTTGTCTACTTATCCATTCACCTACCCCGACCTATTTTTTTAACAGTGAGAATGTCGAGCGAACCCACTGAGTTAGAGAAGTTCATCAAGGAGGTTCTTAACAATTTCATGGTTGATAAAGCTATGTCTGAAGGTTTACAGGCATCGTCGACTAGGGGACTGTAGGATTCCCCTTTGACTGGATGATGTTTTGGCCATGTCAACCCCGCGACTGAGCAACGAAGTAAGCATCGCGGTGTCCTAGCTAATTCGAAGCAAATCCCGTCGATCTTACCAGAGTACATTCCAATGTTGGTTGGTGCGGTTAACCACAACAACATCCCATGCGACTATGAGTACACCTTGATCACCACGTACATCTTGAAATGAATACGCGTAGTTGGGAGTTAGTCAGGACAGATCCCACTACTAAAGAACATTGACTTCAACCTTGGAGATAGAAAGAACTACGCTATGATCACACCCCACAGATACTTGACGAAGACAACTAGGAAGAAGCCTCACCTGGTCTCCCAGCCATGGATTAAGGAGCTTGCAAAGTCCACTATACTAAATGTGTTGAAGATTCCCCATTTTGGCTATCACCAGGAGGTTAACACTTGCGTTAAACTCCTCTTGTCATGATACCATGGAGGATACCTATGGCTCGACCGATGGATTACTATGGATCCGACATTGATCCACTTGATTATAGGATTAAGCATGTAGGGACCTGACCCTCAGCAGTTTTACCTAGGGAAGTCTTTGGACCACTCCCTGGAATAGCACATCAAGGAGGCTTATGGTGAAGTTGAAAAGGGAAAGAGAGGCTACAAGGTATCCTCTATCTAGGATGGAACAGTGTGCCTCACTTTCCAACTCATAGCTGGAAAGCTCGTAAGAAAGAACCGCCCCACACAGGTCACCGGGTTCATGGTGGACCTCGCAGGAAAATGTGTGGAGGGCATGCAGATGAATTGGGTGAGTTACCTCATCATTGAACTAGATAAAGACTAACGTGAAGCTCAATATCAGGGATATCAATTCCACTTTAGCTAGCGGCTCGTGTTGATTGCATTTATCTCTTGGAAAATTCCTGAAGGAGCCACCTTTCTGGAGATTGAACCATCAGATTCATTGACCGCTAGGTTTTCTACCTTGTGGTACACCAATGACATGTCACAACAATGGTAGTCAAACATTGTGTTCCATGCATATTATCAGCAACCGAAGGTTTCCATTGAAGCATTTCCGCGCATGACACTGCCCACCTTGCACCAGTACAAACCGATAGCCAAGTTTTGCACAGATTGGCATTTTATCTATATCATTGCGTGCAAAGACAAGAGCAAGGAAGAGTTACAGTCATATTACAAGCTGAAAAACGAAGACATGGAGAAAATAATGAAGGAGTGGCCAGAGGAGTTCTTTGTACCTGTTACTGATGCAAAACTCTCTGACACTAACATCATAGGAAGTCTCCTCATCACCTGAGTCGAACATGTCAGATAGTCTATTGTGAAGAAGAAGAAGAAAAATGAGTAAGTCCGTAATATAGAGACTAATGAGGAGGATAGTGCTTCTAAAGAAAATGGATCTGGCTCGCTAGGAGGAGGAGATGAAGAAAATGGACAAGAAGGATGGGATGAAGGATAAACACAAGGAGAAGGAAAATATACACCATCAAAATATCCCCCTACTAAAACGGTAAAACCGTAGAAGAGGAAGGTTTCTCCGTAGAAACCTTCAACCAGAAAGAAGACGCGCTAGAAAGCTCTAGTTAAAGGCCACTCTCAAGAGGATGACATCAGCTTCATCCATGGAGCCATGGAGGATGCTTCCTAGGACATCTTACAGAGATATGGAGCGAAGCAGGAGGAGTTGTATGAAAGGGTCAAGAAGGAGCTGAAGGAAATACAACAAGATATCCAATTGATTCGCGCAATACCTACTGCACCTTCTTCATCACAAGTTGCAGAATTGGGGGATGAGCGTGCCCAATTAAGAATACTTGCAGATGCGACTGAGGCTCAACTTCAGAAAGTCTAAGAAGAAAAGGATAATCCTATAGAATCCCTAAAACAAGAGAAAAAGGAAGTCTTAGATAAACTACGAGTAGCACGGTATTATGTAACCGCCTATGAAAATGAGAGAGATGAGTTTCGGGCAATGCTCGAGGAGGACAAAGAGAAGATATAGAGAGAAAAGGACCAGCTTCTTGCAGAGAAGACTATGTTCAAAGAAGCGGTGAATAAAGCATGTTGCTTTGTGCCAGGCTTGGCACAGGAGGAACATGGGTCAGTCGAGGTTCAAGTGGAAAATCTCACTGAGACCATCCAACAGCTTCAAGTGAGGATAACGGAGTTGGAGATCCAAGAAGTACCGAGCACTCTGCAGGAGATGCGTGACCATAGGGAGGAAGCCATTAAGAATTCAGTAGGAAGGATCAAATCCCTCGCCTCATAATGTAAACAACTAAGAGGTAGAAGCATGCAGACTTATGAATGCCTCGCAAAATATCCAGAGCTAAGGAAACTGGAAGCACAATTACATGAGGTGCAACAGTAGGCCTTCTCCATGCAAGCGCAGATGAAGCTTCTCACCACAGTTGAAATAATGAAGAGGTCCCAGGAATAACGCGCACTACAACAACTACCATCCAGGGAAGAGTAATGGAATTCAAGCAGAAACTACAACCTGTGCAGGATGAACCCTGCAAGGTGTTTGAAGAAATTGAAGGACAAGGCTCGCAATTGGACCAAGTGGTTGCAACAACAAAACAGTGCCTGGAAGGGCCTGCTATAGAGAAAATGATCCAAGATCTCACTGAGGAGGAGTCTCAGGTGAAACAGCAAGTCAATGTAGCTCGAGTGAAGCTTGAGGCCTTCAAAACATCATTGACCAGACCTGAATGACTCAGGATGAGTCATAGGTGAGTGTTGGTGGACGGTTGGCCCTCAACCAAGTTTTGAGGAAACCTTGGTCACGTTTGGACCACTTTTTGACTTTGATAGGTTGGTCAAAGATGGAGCACCCAGGTGGAGCAGAGATCATGGATCTCACTTATTTTGTGGGCTATATGGACCCAGCAAGGGGTTCTTTAGGGTTTTTGTAATGGTTTATGGGATGTCGGCCCAGGGGTTTACCCCTGATTAGGACTTATTGTAAAATAAAAAATAAGTAATAATGTAATGTAGAAAGAAGGTCAATAGCTTAGAAGGCTAAGTGAAAGTAATACTGATTTTCTTTGTGCAACATAATTCATATGTAAGGCCCTGTGCTCAATAGAGAAGTTGGATCTATGACTTGACCTAGTTTTGGGAAGGAGGATCCGGTGCGCAGTGCATAGATCTCATGTCTGGTGTGAAGCTTGGCTCTGTGGCTTAGTTCACAGGAGCGGATGAATGTAAGAGATTGAAGAACAATAAATAAGATGAAGAAGTTTGTGGACGTAGCCCCACACTGGGGTGAACCACATATATCTTGTGTCTTTGGTTTTCTTTGTGCTTTGTTGGTTATGTTATGAATTTTCTCAGTGCTTTGCTTATTACATATGTTAGATGGATCTGTTGATGCTTAGTGTTTAGTTGTGTTAAGAATGAATGAATGTTAGATCTAACTCAGTGCTATGTGATAAATGATTGAAGCATCTTTATTGTTACTGTGTTGATCGATCTTAGGATTTGTTCTGCGATGTTAATAAAGAAAATTAATTAATGCATATCACCTTCTAAGTGTTGCTAGAATAATCTGTGAAGTGTTATTATCACAGATCTATGTCTCGGCTTGGTTACAGACACTTGATTCCTATAAAAACCCCTACTTCTACCTTGGGTGAGACTTCACCTGCTTCGCAAGTGTTGTCGAAAGGGTTGGTAGTTAGGGTTTTTTTGGTGCGTTGTTGAAGCATTGAACCCTGGATCTGCCCCTATGCCAACAGGGTCACAGTGTGGTAGGGGGTGATTGAATCAAGGGACATAGTATAATAAGGGGCTTAATGTGCTTATGGTCACATTGTTATGGGATCAATCTATTATAGGTCATAAAGTGTTAGAGATGATTACTTCAAGCATCATAAGGGTTGAGGGTAATGGTGTATTAGGGGGTTAGTGTGTCGAGGGACATAATGTGTTAGGGGGTGATTGTGTTATGGATCATAGGGGTTAAGGGTCATATTATATTAGGGTGTTAATGGGTCATGGTGTTTGTGGATTAGGGGATAGGGTTTAGGGGTTAATGGGGTTAGTTAGTTACAAAGTTTAAAGGTCAAGATAATCAATATGATCAACCATGGTCAATATGATCATCAATCTCTAACCATTATCATAGGTTAACGGTTAGTAGTGTCAATTGAATGATAATGAATCATGTTTATTTATAGTTAACATTAGTCAACATATGTCAATATGGATTAATGGGTTAGGAGATTAGTATAGGGGATTAAGGGTTAATGTATCAATGTGTTCAATATGATTAACAATGATAAATATGGCCAAATATTGCCAATGCTTATTAA
>ML780518.1:721807-732549 GCA_009831015.1 Picea engelmannii | reverse complement strand
AATGATTTTGGTCTCATGATATGTTACTCATGTGTTGATTGAATGTGATTGTTTATGTTATACATTGTTAAATGTTAAAGTCATATACAATGGATTATATGGATATCACACCAGATGGATCTCTGTGTGTCTAGTCCTTCATCCCCGACATAAGACCAAATGGTCTTTATGATCCTCATGCAATCTCAAGTGATACCTTCTTTAGTCTTTGGTTGAGGATTGATATGTTGATTCCTTGGGGTTTTTTTTGGTCATCCCTAGAAGAATAATGGGTCTTAACTCCCCAGCGTTAAGAAATACACATGCAAGCGTGAAACAACCCAATATCAATATTTAGTGAACATAGGTCAATCTAGGCTAGGGAGTTATTGATTAGTGGTTAATTACTAGATTTGGTGGGCTTATAGCTTCGTATAATAGGGGATTAAAGGTTATTCGGTCAATCTGGTCAATATGGTCAACAATAGTTAAACCATGGTCAATAAGGCCAGTCATGGTCAACATGGTATATAGTTTATAGGGTTCATAGCATATTATGAGCTGAGTGTATTAATAGAGGTCATAGTGTGTTAAAGGGTGATATTATTATGTGTCATAGGTGATAGGAACTATAGTTATATGTTCAAGGTCATAGTGATTAGGTTTCATAAGGGTTAGGAAGTATAGTATGTTTGGGATCATAGTGGTCAAAGATCATAAGGGTTGAGGGGTGTAGTATCATTATGGTTAGGATGTTATTATGTCAAAATAGATTGTGTTAAGGGGTTACATTAGTCAAAAGGTATAGTTTGTTTGGGGTCATATTTTTTAGTGTTAATAAATATCAAGATTAAGAGGTTAGGAGATAAGCTTGTTTGTGAGGTTAGTGCGTTTAGGGTCTGTTGGCCCTCGACCAAGTTTTGAGGAAACCTTGGTCACGTTGGACCACTTTTGGAATTCAACATGTTGGTTGAAGATGGAGCGCCCAGGTGGAGCAAAGATCGTGGATATCACTTATTTTACAGGATATATGGACCCAACAAGGGATTCCTTAGGGTTTTTGTAATGGGTTATGGGATGTCGGGCCAGGGGTTTACCCCTGATTAGACCTTATTGTAAAAGTATAAATAACTAAGAATGTAATGTAGAAAGAAGGTAAATAGCTTGGAAGGCTAAGTGCAAGTAGTTCTAAGTTTCTTTGTGAAACAGAATGCGTATGTAAGGCTCTTTTCTCAATAGAGAAGTTGGCCTTTGTGCCTTGACCTAGTTTTGGGAGGAGGATTTGGTGTGCAGTGTGCAGATCTCATGTCTGGTGCGAAGCTTGGCTCTGTGGCTTAGTGCACAGGAGAGGATGAATGTAAGAGATTGAAGAATAATAAATAAGATGAATCACTTGGTGGACATAGCCCCACACTAGGGTGAACCACGTATATCTTGTGTCTTTGGTTTGCTTTGTTCTTTGTTGGTTATGTTATGAATCTTCTCAGTGTTTTTCTTATTATGTATGTTAGATGGATCTATTGATGCTTAGTGCTTAGTTGTTTTAAGAATGAATGAATGTTATATCTAACCCAGTGCTATGTGCTAAATGATTGAAGTATCTTTATTGTTACTGCGTCGATCGATCTTAGGGTTTATTCTATGATTTTAATAAAGAAAATGAATTCATGCATATCACCTTCTAAGTGTTGCTAGAATACTCTGCGAAGTGTTATTATCACAGATCTGTGTCCCAGCTTGGTTACAGACACTTGAGTCCTATAACCCCCCCTACCTCTACCTTGCGTGAGACTTCGCCTGCTTCACAGGTGTTTTCGAAAGGGTCGGTAGTTAGGGTTTTGTCCGTGCATTGTTGAAGTGTTGAACCTTGGGCCTGCCCCTGTGCCAACAAATGGTTCTATTGCTGGGACCTGGAATTGCGATTGTTGGAAACTGAAGAGAAGCTATGTGCATAGATCTGATGCTATAGTGCGTAGTACTCTACTTGACTTATGAATTTTTGTGCTAAGAAAGAAACCCGATCTAAAAAAAAGAGGTAAGATCTTAAGAGAGGTAAATCTTTGTTTTTTGATAAGAGTAAGATAAGTGAAAATTTTGTTTCGAAAGCATGAATTTGGGTATGTTTAATAGATTATGTCCTAGTATGAAAGCTAGGGCGCAATTGGAAGAAAGCGTTGACCTAAGTAAAGCTAATAGAAATGAAGAAAGATATGTTATTCATATGCATAGAAAGAATTTTTGGACTAATAAGTGGATCCAGGAACCTAGAAATAATTTCTGCAGATTGCAAGTCCCGCACTATGATCCCAGTGCGTAGTAAATGAGAAGTTGGGGAACATACAAGAGGAAAGGAGGACTGACATTGTGTCATAACTGCAGAAGACCGGGACATCTTGCTAAGGAATGCCCTAGTACAGGTCCTATTTGTCTTTGTTGTAAAATTGTTGTTCATGAGGTTGAGTATTGTCCAAAGATGATTGCTAAAGTTGAAAGGATGAACATGAGACAAGAAAAATAAATTCAAGACACTAAGAAAATGTTGGAGAATCATAAAGAGAACATATCAGAGGAAGTTCAGACTACATTAGTGCAGTTGAAAGAAATGATGGATATTCACAAAGATATTAGTTTACCAGAGATCCTGAAAGTAAAACAGCCCATAAGTACAAGAATAGAAGACTTCGACATAGACTATGTCTTGGATGAGGAAACACAAGTGAATATTATGATAGAAGATACTTGGGAAATTTTGGGAAAGCCTACTATGGTAACTTCATTGGGAAGGATAGGCTTGTTCAAGGGAAAGATGATAACCTTATGTGGAAGAGTTACTAATGTACCTATTATTATCCATGGAACATCGATTGAAGATGAATTTGAAGTCATTAAGTTTGTTGAGAACAACGCCCCTTTCTCACTTTTGTTAGGAAAGACTTGGATTGAGAAGGATCAAATCAGAAGGAAAGTAGAGGAATAAGGTACAAAAAATAAAAATAAATAACTAAGGGATTTCATAGCTAGAAAAATAGACTGACTAATAGAAAAATAGGAAGATAAGTCAAAGAAACAAAAGGCAAGAGAATTAGTTGTCGAGTTTGAAAGAACACAAGAAGGTTTGAAGGATATATCTATGAAATAAAGAAGAATACCCACCTTGGAATTAATAAGATAAGGGGTATTAACTTCGAACCCTTGGAGAGCACATCAACAATGTGAAGTCACCACGCTAAGAGAAGATAAGAATAAGAATGGAAAGAGAATTCCAAAAACTCTTAGAGAGATACAGATTACAGGGAAAAAGGTAAGGAATATCAATAAAAAGAAAGCCAACTTAGAAAAGCTACAGGAAACTACAGAGAATAGATGGAAGACTTCACAGACTAGAACCTCATAGGAGGTAGGTTCGCAGGATTTGAACCTCACTGGAACAGAAGAACAGTGCAGAATGGGACTTCGCCCTGGCGAAGCTATATGATCGTTCGAGGCACCCCGACCGTTAGAAAGATGCTCCAAAATGGATAGGAAACAAATTTATGGGAAGATGTACCTCTTTTGGGACATTGAGACTACACCATAACGGACATATTCACATTGAGGGAAGCATTCTTTCCCGTTGGAAGAATCTGTTACGATGGTCGTTTATTTAACCCGTCGGACGCTGCATTGGGACCACTTTTTTCCACCCATGATTAACTGAGCTAATAGAGAGTTGATTGTGTGTCGAGATGTGTTATCAGAAATTAGATATCATTGTATGTTTGTCTACTTATCCATTCACCTACCCCGACCTATTTTTTTAACAGTGAGAATGTCGAGCGAACCCACTGAGTTAGAGAAGTTCATCAAGGAGGTTCTTAACAATTTCATGGTTGATAAAGCTATGTCTGAAGGTTTACAGGCATCGTCGACTAGGGGACTGTAGGATTCCCCTTTGACTGGATGATGTTTTGGCCATGTCAACCCCGCGACTGAGCAACGAAGTAAGCATCGCGGTGTCCTAGCTAATTCGAAGCAAATCCCGTCGATCTTACCAGAGTACATTCCAATGTTGGTTGGTGCGGTTAACCACAACAACATCCCATGCGACTATGAGTACACCTTGATCACCACGTACATCTTGAAATGAATACGCGTAGTTGGGAGTTAGTCAGGACAGATCCCACTACTAAAGAACATTGACTTCAACCTTGGAGATAGAAAGAACTACGCTATGATCACACCCCACAGATACTTGACGAAGACAACTAGGAAGAAGCCTCACCTGGTCTCCCAGCCATGGATTAAGGAGCTTGCAAAGTCCACTATACTAAATGTGTTGAAGATTCCCCATTTTGGCTATCACCAGGAGGTTAACACTTGCGTTAAACTCCTCTTGTCATGATACCATGGAGGATACCTATGGCTCGACCGATGGATTACTATGGATCCGACATTGATCCACTTGATTATAGGATTAAGCATGTAGGGACCTGACCCTCAGCAGTTTTACCTAGGGAAGTCTTTGGACCACTCCCTGGAATAGCACATCAAGGAGGCTTATGGTGAAGTTGAAAAGGGAAAGAGAGGCTACAAGGTATCCTCTATCTAGGATGGAACAGTGTGCCTCACTTTCCAACTCATAGCTGGAAAGCTCGTAAGAAAGAACCGCCCCACACAGGTCACCGGGTTCATGGTGGACCTCGCAGGAAAATGTGTGGAGGGCATGCAGATGAATTGGGTGAGTTACCTCATCATTGAACTAGATAAAGACTAACGTGAAGCTCAATATCAGGGATATCAATTCCACTTTAGCTAGCGGCTCGTGTTGATTGCATTTATCTCTTGGAAAATTCCTGAAGGAGCCACCTTTCTGGAGATTGAACCATCAGATTCATTGACCGCTAGGTTTTCTACCTTGTGGTACACCAATGACATGTCACAACAATGGTAGTCAAACATTGTGTTCCATGCATATTATCAGCAACCGAAGGTTTCCATTGAAGCATTTCCGCGCATGACACTGCCCACCTTGCACCAGTACAAACCGATAGCCAAGTTTTGCACAGATTGGCATTTTATCTATATCATTGCGTGCAAAGACAAGAGCAAGGAAGAGTTACAGTCATATTACAAGCTGAAAAACGAAGACATGGAGAAAATAATGAAGGAGTGGCCAGAGGAGTTCTTTGTACCTGTTACTGATGCAAAACTCTCTGACACTAACATCATAGGAAGTCTCCTCATCACCTGAGTCGAACATGTCAGATAGTCTATTGTGAAGAAGAAGAAGAAAAATGAGTAAGTCCGTAATATAGAGACTAATGAGGAGGATAGTGCTTCTAAAGAAAATGGATCTGGCTCGCTAGGAGGAGGAGATGAAGAAAATGGACAAGAAGGATGGGATGAAGGATAAACACAAGGAGAAGGAAAATATACACCATCAAAATATCCCCCTACTAAAACGGTAAAACCGTAGAAGAGGAAGGTTTCTCCGTAGAAACCTTCAACCAGAAAGAAGACGCGCTAGAAAGCTCTAGTTAAAGGCCACTCTCAAGAGGATGACATCAGCTTCATCCATGGAGCCATGGAGGATGCTTCCTAGGACATCTTACAGAGATATGGAGCGAAGCAGGAGGAGTTGTATGAAAGGGTCAAGAAGGAGCTGAAGGAAATACAACAAGATATCCAATTGATTCGCGCAATACCTACTGCACCTTCTTCATCACAAGTTGCAGAATTGGGGGATGAGCGTGCCCAATTAAGAATACTTGCAGATGCGACTGAGGCTCAACTTCAGAAAGTCTAAGAAGAAAAGGATAATCCTATAGAATCCCTAAAACAAGAGAAAAAGGAAGTCTTAGATAAACTACGAGTAGCACGGTATTATGTAACCGCCTATGAAAATGAGAGAGATGAGTTTCGGGCAATGCTCGAGGAGGACAAAGAGAAGATATAGAGAGAAAAGGACCAGCTTCTTGCAGAGAAGACTATGTTCAAAGAAGCGGTGAATAAAGCATGTTGCTTTGTGCCAGGCTTGGCACAGGAGGAACATGGGTCAGTCGAGGTTCAAGTGGAAAATCTCACTGAGACCATCCAACAGCTTCAAGTGAGGATAACGGAGTTGGAGATCCAAGAAGTACCGAGCACTCTGCAGGAGATGCGTGACCATAGGGAGGAAGCCATTAAGAATTCAGTAGGAAGGATCAAATCCCTCGCCTCATAATGTAAACAACTAAGAGGTAGAAGCATGCAGACTTATGAATGCCTCGCAAAATATCCAGAGCTAAGGAAACTGGAAGCACAATTACATGAGGTGCAACAGTAGGCCTTCTCCATGCAAGCGCAGATGAAGCTTCTCACCACAGTTGAAATAATGAAGAGGTCCCAGGAATAACGCGCACTACAACAACTACCATCCAGGGAAGAGTAATGGAATTCAAGCAGAAACTACAACCTGTGCAGGATGAACCCTGCAAGGTGTTTGAAGAAATTGAAGGACAAGGCTCGCAATTGGACCAAGTGGTTGCAACAACAAAACAGTGCCTGGAAGGGCCTGCTATAGAGAAAATGATCCAAGATCTCACTGAGGAGGAGTCTCAGGTGAAACAGCAAGTCAATGTAGCTCGAGTGAAGCTTGAGGCCTTCAAAACATCATTGACCAGACCTGAATGACTCAGGATGAGTCATAGGTGAGTGTTGGTGGACGGTTGGCCCTCAACCAAGTTTTGAGGAAACCTTGGTCACGTTTGGACCACTTTTTGACTTTGATAGGTTGGTCAAAGATGGAGCACCCAGGTGGAGCAGAGATCATGGATCTCACTTATTTTGTGGGCTATATGGACCCAGCAAGGGGTTCTTTAGGGTTTTTGTAATGGTTTATGGGATGTCGGCCCAGGGGTTTACCCCTGATTAGGACTTATTGTAAAATAAAAAATAAGTAATAATGTAATGTAGAAAGAAGGTCAATAGCTTAGAAGGCTAAGTGAAAGTAATACTGATTTTCTTTGTGCAACATAATTCATATGTAAGGCCCTGTGCTCAATAGAGAAGTTGGATCTATGACTTGACCTAGTTTTGGGAAGGAGGATCCGGTGCGCAGTGCATAGATCTCATGTCTGGTGTGAAGCTTGGCTCTGTGGCTTAGTTCACAGGAGCGGATGAATGTAAGAGATTGAAGAACAATAAATAAGATGAAGAAGTTTGTGGACGTAGCCCCACACTGGGGTGAACCACATATATCTTGTGTCTTTGGTTTTCTTTGTGCTTTGTTGGTTATGTTATGAATTTTCTCAGTGCTTTGCTTATTACATATGTTAGATGGATCTGTTGATGCTTAGTGTTTAGTTGTGTTAAGAATGAATGAATGTTAGATCTAACTCAGTGCTATGTGATAAATGATTGAAGCATCTTTATTGTTACTGTGTTGATCGATCTTAGGATTTGTTCTGCGATGTTAATAAAGAAAATTAATTAATGCATATCACCTTCTAAGTGTTGCTAGAATAATCTGTGAAGTGTTATTATCACAGATCTATGTCTCGGCTTGGTTACAGACACTTGATTCCTATAAAAACCCCTACTTCTACCTTGGGTGAGACTTCACCTGCTTCGCAAGTGTTGTCGAAAGGGTTGGTAGTTAGGGTTTTTTTGGTGCGTTGTTGAAGCATTGAACCCTGGATCTGCCCCTATGCCAACAGGGTCACAGTGTGGTAGGGGGTGATTGAATCAAGGGACATAGTATAATAAGGGGCTTAATGTGCTTATGGTCACATTGTTATGGGATCAATCTATTATAGGTCATAAAGTGTTAGAGATGATTACTTCAAGCATCATAAGGGTTGAGGGTAATGGTGTATTAGGGGGTTAGTGTGTCGAGGGACATAATGTGTTAGGGGGTGATTGTGTTATGGATCATAGGGGTTAAGGGTCATATTATATTAGGGTGTTAATGGGTCATGGTGTTTGTGGATTAGGGGATAGGGTTTAGGGGTTAATGGGGTTAGTTAGTTACAAAGTTTAAAGGTCAAGATAATCAATATGATCAACCATGGTCAATATGATCATCAATCTCTAACCATTATCATAGGTTAACGGTTAGTAGTGTCAATTGAATGATAATGAATCATGTTTATTTATAGTTAACATTAGTCAACATATGTCAATATGGATTAATGGGTTAGGAGATTAGTATAGGGGATTAAGGGTTAATGTATCAATGTGTTCAATATGATTAACAATGATAAATATGGCCAAATATTGCCAATGCTTATTAAAGATTATATTGTATTTATGGGTTAGTATGTTGGGGATCATAATGTGATAGGGGTTGATCGCAATAGGGAACATAAGGGTTATGTGTGATAGTGTGTTAAAGGGTTATTGTGTTTGAGTCCATAGTGTGTCAAGGAGTGATTACATTAGGGGTCATAAATATTAAGGATCATAATATATTAGGGTGTTGGTGAATCAGAGAGCTAGTGGGTAGCAGTGTTGGTGGGTTAAGGAGATAAAGGTCAAGTGTTAGGAGATACGATGTGTTTAGGGTCATAATGATTAGAGGTCTCATTATTTAAAGGGGATTGTGTGTTCAAGGATTATAGTATATTAAGAAATGATTATGTCAAAGCTCATAAGGGTTAGGGGATATAATATGTTTAAGGTGATAATGGTTAAGTAAAAATCTCAATGTGTGTTAAAGTGCTAATGTGTTAGGGGTCATAATGTGCATAGGGTTAATGTAATTATGGGTTATAGTGTTTTAGGAGGTTAGTGTATTAAAGGGTAAGTATGTAAATGACCATATTATATGTGGGGTCATAACTTATATACGCAAATGGTGATCAATAATGGTAAACATTCCTGGATTTATACACAAAAATTTTCTTAAAAAATATAACCTTTCTTTCCCAACTTAAAAAAATTATATTAATAAATCTCTTATCATTAACAAAATATAATAATTATTATAAATGCTTTTTCCAACTTTAACTTAATAATAACAATATCAAACTATTAAACAAAAGAAAAATAAAAAATAATATCATTAAAATATTCATTATATAATCATTTTCTTCTTTTTCATCGATTTTTTATTTTCTTTTTTTATTTCATGGCTTTTTCAATCCTAATATTAATATTCAGTATAAATGGTTGAAAATATCACATTGTTTTAACATTATCCACTAACACCAAGAACATGGTTAATCGTAAATTCTTGAGTGCAATTGTCGCTCATTTCATTTCACCAATTGTTTTTTTTTCATCAATACTTTAAAACAAAAAGGATCCTTCAACTTCAAAGGAGAAAACCATCACATCATAAGCCACGAGTCTTTCCACTTTGTGACACTAAGAAGGTTGAAGATGAAAAGAACTTTCTCTTAGATTGTCCAGCCTATACCCATATTAGATCTCATTTTCAAAATATTGATCACACTACCAACCTTCCTAACCTCTTAACTCAACAAAAGTATGGTGATCTTGGAAAGCTTCTCTTAATGCTTTTAGAGCACAGAAACAAAATTCTAAAGAATCACAAGTAATCACTTACCCTTTTAAGGTCTGATAGACCAATTAGGTCTTAGTGGACGTTAATCATCATCATCATCATCATCATCATATAATATTTTTGAAATTACAATTATTTTCTATGTGTGTTTATGTGATGATATAGGACTCACACATGTTCCATAATCTTTATATTTAAATAACTAAATGTTGTAGTTTAAAATTAATTTGGTGTTAACTGTGTGGTTTTTATTAATTTGGTGCTCAATTTATGGTTTCTAATCCTAAATAATTTCTTTAGTTATGAATCACTTCCTTTTTATCACTAAGAATTGATTTATTTCTTTAGTTATGAATCACTTCCTTTTTATCACTAAGAATTGATTGAAATCATGTTCATGTGATTGTTCAAACATTTACATATATTTGATAAACTTATAAACAATTACAAAAGTTATCTAATAAACTTATAGACAATTACAAAAGTTTAGAAACATATATTGTGTCCACATTAGAACATGGTTCATGATCCTTAGAAATAAACATTACATCTTATAATTTTAGATTTTGACATTAGGCCATGGTATAGGCCATTAGAATATTTTTTTATGTGATGTCACATGACTTTGCACATACACTAAGAGTCACAAAGGAAATGTTGTGGCCTAAATATTATCTATCTTTTGACCTTTACTCATGAATTACATCGTAAGAACCATTTATAGTGTGTCAAACATCAAAATACCACATCATCTTGTTTACATGTCAAAGATTCCCTGTGTAGGGGCATGTGTTACACACCAAAATGCCACACTGAAGTGCCTCACCCTAAGTGTCGCAAGTGTCATGAAAGTGTCACATACACTGACACCATGAAAGAACATTTGTCACAATCCCTATTTAATGAAGAAGAGAGATATATTATATGAAGGTCAAAATACTATGTGCACATTAATTAATTATTAATATTCATAAAAAGGAAATTAATTTAGTGTGAGAATCCACCTCACATTTGGTTTCCTATTTTCAAGGAGAGGTTGATAATATCATGGATGGTTGAGATAATTTCTCAAACCAAAATCCTAATTCGGTGGATCTTGAGAGATATTTCCTCCTTAAAATCCTTGAGATATGTTTTCTCCCTAAAAATCTTGGAGATCCATTTTTAGTGGATCTTAAGAGTGATCTTCTCCATAGTGGTTAAGCCTCCAAATCCTATATAATGAGGGTTTTCCATGGAGAAGATGAGGAAGCTTTTGGATATTAAACTTATGATC
>ML780518.1:676437-715650 GCA_009831015.1 Picea engelmannii | reverse complement strand
CCTCACTCCAAGGGAGACATCCCAGGACCTAGTTGGTTTTTGAAAGGAAGAAAAACACGGTGAAAACCCACCCCTCTCTCTAGGTCACTCAATGGAAGAAGTCACTTGGGTAAAGTTTAAAGGCGCAGAGGAAAGTGAAAGTGCGGTTGTACATGCCCTTTACCAATGAAACATCAAACGTTAGTGGTAAAAATGATATCAATGGTTATAATCAATGACTTCTTAGACAAATTATGTGTTGTTAGAACAAGTTATATACAATAAAGATGAGATTATAGTAGCAGCAATGTATCTTGGAAATTGCAAGTTATGATGACAAGAAAATATACAAAAGGTCTTGCAAACTTGATAATAATTTGTCAGTCGTGATTTTCAAGATTAATACAAGTCAATAAATGACTTAAATGGTTGTCCAAAAATTTATAACAACATTAATTAATGATGTTGACAACAATAGAAACCACTTCATAAAAGTACTATAATAAAGCAATAATACAACTTCTTCAATATCCAATGATTATAGTTTTCTTAGTACAAATGCTCAGTGGTTTTATGGACGATTTTTAGGGTTGTTAGGGGTTTCACAGTGGCTGCAACAACATCAATGACAACAATAAAAATTTCATAATTTTCACTTTAGAAAGTTAGCAAGGGGAAATACTAGACCCTAGGGTGATGACGCTTAGGTTAGTACAAGTTTCTGGGTAGGCTAGCTTAGTTAGTATGCTTGTTGGAGCTGCAAAATGATTGTTGTAGCAGCAACAAGCTAAGTTAGTGAAATCGTCAAGTTGAAAAGAGAGTTTGAAAGCTTTAAGGTTGCTTGTTAAAGGGAAGAATACAAGGACTAGATCCTTTCGAGGGTAATGGAGTCAAAGATGGTGGCTTCTTCTAACGATGTTAATCAATGATGATACACAAAAGTCTAAGAGGGAAAATTTATAGGCGGAGTAGAAACTTAAGTCCTCCTAGATTTTGACCTCAAGAAACAAAGTGCTAGGGTGTAGGAACTTCTAGGCCCTATTGCCTTGCTCTCCTTAGCCTTTTTATGGATTAAAAAAAACTTATGCAACAGTAACCAAATGCAAACCTCTAGAGTGCTAGCAATTTAGGGATTTAGGGTTTCACTAGTTACTAGATCAATTTAGTGAAAGCTTGGCAAATAAAAAGTAAGAAAGTAGAAACTTAAGTTTCTTACTTCAAGCATTAAATACACCATGCAATTTCATAATCTTGTATGAGAAAATAAAACCATTCAATAGATGAAAAAATGCAAATTCTACTTACTTGCACCAAGAATAATCATGAATATACCATGCAAGATCACCATAAAACTTCAAAAATTGATCCAAGTTGCAAAGATAATCCTTAAACAAGAGTGGTTCCTCCTTATTTTAGCCAATAACCCAAGAGGGGCACAAATTTCACTACTATTCTTGTCTTATGACAAGTTATGATGAAAATGAATGTCACTTTCTGTCTATTTATACAAAATTTACCCTAAAATTAGTTTTAGTTCAGAATTATAGGGATGACCTAATCAATTTTCCCTAATTTACAAAATTAAACAAATTACATGAATAAACCTTAGTAGGGTGGTGTCATGCCCTTTCTAGGGTGACATTGAGCTCCAATGGGGGACGTGTAGCCCTGAAAGGTGGAACGTTGGACCCTCCAAGGCCTAATCACGCCATCAACTACCAAACATTGTGTCAAGCACCCTTATTTTACCATAACATCACCTCCATGAAACCCTATCCCCAAAATGATGACATCATGTGCTAGGTGGGTGGTCTCTAGGCCTTCCAAGGCCATCATCCAAGTGAAGAGAGGTGGTACTTGTCCATCTAGGCCTGGTAGAGTGCCTCCAAAGGAAACATCCTTCCTTCATCTAGTGCAAACCTTCAATCTCTTCCTACCCCTGGATGGGGTTTCAACATCCATATGTGGGCTTTGAGCCCCCATGAAGGTTCAATCTAATCATTCCCTTATGTGTACTTATCCACTAGGAAAGGTCATGTGGAAACAATAAGTATGCCCTCCAGGGGTTCATAAGTCACAAGGATCATAACATTTAAATGAAATCTAATAATTAAATTACCCGAACATGTACATAAAACCCCCCTTAACCCCAAACAAATGCTCAAAGACATTATGCAATTTGACAAGTTATGTTTGGAGAGGGTCTCAGGGTGTCCTATTGGGCTAACCTCTCTTAAGTTCGGGGTGATTATGTGGTGGAGTCTAGTCTAACTCATGTAGGTGTATGAGGTGGCATGGGGTAAATATCTGGGCATGGGGTACATGTGATAACAGGGAAATGTAGAGTCTTACCTGTGGGTGCCTTTGTGGAGGGTGAGCTACACCTTGTCATGAATGCAAATGTTTCCTAGCCAATTCGTTTCCTTTTACTCTTATATTTATTTATTTTTATCTTTTTCTCTTGTGCTTTAAGGAAATAGTTGAGAGCCATTGTCCTGGCTTGATGACCAGAGGTGACAGTGTTATACATAAACATTTCATGGAAATGAGAAGGTTGTCTCGTGATGAGACCCCCTTTCTCTTGGCTATGCCACCAAGAGCCACTACCCTATTTTGGTGACTAGATAGGTGGTATTTTCATACTTCTACATGCTCATGGTCATAATAGGTCGGCTAGTTATGAGACCTCCTATCCATCAATTAGCACCTTGAGTGTTTATATTATCTTGTGGGTCCCCTTTTCTTACTGAGAATATTTTCACTTCTTTCTCAGGGATCCCTGGGCAAAGAATCTCAAAGGTTTCAAAATTGGATTTTAACTCTTTCCATCTATTTTTACTCTCCGTGCCTTTATCCCCTTCTTCCCATGAGGTAAGGTACAACCCTTCCTAGTGTAGCCAATCCCAATGCCCAAACAAGGATAGGGGAGATGGAAGGAATGAAAATAGAAAGTGATAAGTATGGAGGAAACAAATGATGGATTTTCACAGATCCACCTAGTAGAAACCCATCTTAAAGGGAAATTGACTTCATAGGGCATGGTATCATCGTTCCAAGTTCGAACGAGGCGAAGAGAATAATTTCCAAGAAAACGTCATGAAATAAAGAAGGATTTGATACAACATGTTCAAGTGCTTTAAAAGTCACAGTGATACATACCATGATACCCCGAATCATTACCTCATGGATCAAGACTTTATGTTAATTCGTGACTAAGCAGGTGTGATGGATACTACTACTGGTGATACGGGGACTGCACTGAAGAGAAGAGGGGCCCTTTTGGGCCATGCTCAAGTCGTTTGGATCTCGGTACTTCATGTCTAGGAACTTTGGGCCTCGAGACGTGATCTCATTAGTTATCCCTAGGCTACGGGATAACGTCTGGCTCCAACTCAAGGACATGTGCTCACCGTAGAGTGCATGAGAACCTCAACACCTCTGGTATGACATGCACCTGCTAAATATCAACAAAATATATTAGTAATCCCTAGGATGGTGATATCTCCCTTCATCTATATATGATAAAATAAACAAATAAAAGCATCTCTAGTCTAACATATGATTATGAGCATACATATATACATAATGAAACAAGATAATATGAAAATTACAACTACAACTATGATAACATGGTATGCAATGGTATCTACAATGGATGCAAAATGCCTACCTATTCTAACTTACATGTACTTAACTGTGAATATTCCAGTGGGAAGTAATTCTTCATGTGGATAGCATTCACAGGTAGTTTCAAAGACTCTCCCTCAAGCGTTGTTAAATTAAAAGAGTTTGTTCCTACTTTACTCACAATCTTGTAAGGACTTGTCCATAATCCGTCTAACTTGTGCATACAAGGTTTCTCTTTCCTTTTGTCCCATAATAACACTAGATCCAATTCTTTTAAATCCATCTCATTTTCTTTGTGATCAAAAGTTTTATTAACCTTCTCTTGACTTCTTTCCATCTGGTTCAAAGAAATCCTCTTGGATTCATCTAATTCCGCCAACTGGTCAATTCATCCTTGGAGTGCTTCTTCTTCTATGGTGTATTGTTGAGTGAAGCGGAGGATGGGAATTTGGAGATTCACATGAATTTTAGCCTCCAACCGATATACTATTTCAAACGAGTTTTTTCCCGTTGAAATCTTTTTTGTTATATGATCTACGCACAAGGCATGTTTCATATTTCTATCATGGGACTTCTTATTCTCTCCCACAAACTTCTTGATGATATTCATGAGATTCTTGTTGCTTGACTATGCCAAACCATTACCCTAGGGACAGTAGTTTGACGAATGGGATAGAATGATGCCATATTTGAAAAACAATTCTCTAAAGCAAGGGAGATAAAGGCTTTGGAATCATTAGTGGTGATTTTGGCGGGTGTGCCAAATCTTGTTATGATTCTTTCTTCCAACAAGTTCATGACCACATATTCAATAGCCTTCTTCATAGGAACAAATTCTACCCATATATTGAAATAATCTATGTCAGTCAAAATCCATCGGAAACCATTACTTGAATTATCCTTAAGTTCACCAATAAAATCCAAACCCTATCATTGAAAAGGGGTTTCTACAATCACAGGACTTAGAGGTTGTGCAGGGAGTTTTTGTTTTTTTGCAAAGTATTGACAAGGTTGGCATGAGAGAAAATATTGATGAGTATTAGTGAACGGTTTCGTCCATTAATATATATCTCTCAAAATCTTGTGAGCAGTAGTACGTGAAGCAAAGTTCCCCCCACAATACCTTGAGTGTAGCTCCTTCAACAAATTGTTAGCCTTGTCTTTTTTCACACATCTAAGGAGAACTCCATCCGGGTTTTTCCAACCTATACAATATTCATTTAATAGTACTTCATATCTTTGAGCCTTAGATCCCTTATTTTATAGTCTATCCAGTGGTATGGGCAAGACAAGTTCTTAAGGTAGTATATTATGTCAGAATACCATTCATCATGTTCTAGTTCACTTACCACCATATTCACTTGCTCGTTTTATTCCATTTGTATGGCTTATTAATTGCTTTCAGTCAACATCTGAGATATCCCTTGTCCCTTTATGATCATTGTGGGTTTTATCTCTAAGTCATATTCTTGGATTTTGGAAACCCACTTACCCCTAGTTCCCATGTAATCATGTTGTGACAAAACATCTTTTACTGTCGGGTATGGGACATAGGCCTTAATATTGTTATAACCAACATAACCTCTAAAGTTCTTGAGGGATTTAATGAGGGCGTAAGACTGTTTTTTAGTAATTGAATAATTCAATTCTCAATCCCTAGGGACTTTGCGCATGAACGCAATAGGGTCCTCATGATCATCAACATCTTTTTGCAACAAGACACCTGCAATGGTATCTTGAGAAGCAAAGGAGAATATCATGAAATCACGTGAAAAATCAAGGCTAACGAAAATCGGGGCTTGGGAAAGAGCGTTCTTTGTGTCTTGAAAGGATTGTAGACTCTTTTCATCCCACCTTAATGCAACATCTTTCTTAAGAAAGGAACTCATGGGTTTTACTCTCTTAACAAAATTTGGAACAAATCTTCGAATAAAGTTTATTTTTCCAAAGAATGATTGAAGGCCTTTTTATTAGCGGGGGTGGCATACATTCTTGATAGATTGGATTCTCTCTGGATCAACAGAAATCCCCCCTTTTAATATTATGTTCCCTAATAACTTTCCTTCGTCTATCCCAAAGATGGACTTTTTAGGGTTAAGGGAAATACCATATTTCCTACACCTTTCAAAGACAATTCTAAGGTGTGAGATATGATATTTCCTCTTTTTTGAGATGATTGTGAGATTATCTTGGTAAATTTCTATAATATTTTGGATTAGGTCATTAAAATCAAAGTCCATTTCTCTTTGAAAAGTTGAGTCTGCATTCATAAGTCCAAATGACATTCTTAAGTATATGAATGTTCCCCATGGTGTAGTAAATGTCGTTTTGAGTTGATCCTCCCTTTTGAGTAACACTTGATTGTATCTAGAAAATCCATCTAGCATAGACATCATTCTTACCCTGATGACCCTTTGTTGTAAATGTTCCATATTTGGGAGGGGGTAATTTTCCTTCAATGATAGTTGGTTAAGGTTCCGAAAATAAATGCATAGGCGGATGTCACCACTCTTATTTCGGACAACTACCAAATTAGAAATCCATGATGAATACCTAATGGGGACTATGATACCAATGTCTACCATATTTTGGATCTCCCTTTGTATCTGATTTTCCAACTTAGGGTTAATGTGCCTTAGTTTTTGTCAGAAAGGTTTAGCTCCTTTTGTTAAGGGAATGGCATGTTGGATGACATCACTCATGTAGCCTTCAAGTCATCATAATTCCAAGAAAATGCATCCTTAAATTCTCTAATGAGGTCAAGCATTTCATTTCTCTCCTTCTCAGTGTTTCCCTCCCCTATATTTACCATTCTTGGGTCCATCTCGGTCCCAATATTGAATTCCATCACCTTATTTGTTTGTTGTTTGGGGGTTTTTCCTTTGTGAATATCATGTCTATCAAAGAGTTGTTCTAAAGGAATGCACCCTTTTGGTAGAGTATTATTTTGTAGATTCACTACCTCAAGATCCATGGAATCAACCAAGAAATTTACTTGTGAATCGGTGAGGATATTATTGTCATCCTCAAAAACATGTCAATGCTATAAGTTTTCAGGGATTTATGGTCTAAACAAAAACTCCATTTTGAAAAAACATTGGAGGGGGACTTCGCAAGGTTGCAAGGTGGATGCTGGAACAACTGGGACATCTTCTACATAATATTCTTCTCTAGGGACTGCTTCAATTGATACTACTTCAAAACATTTTTCAATGCACCTTGCAAAGTCTCGATAACTTTTGAGCCTCTCATTCTTCGTGGAAAATTTTAGTAGTACTTGTGAAACTATTAGGTCTAAATCACCAATGGCCCTTAAGTGACCTAGTCCCCTATCAATGGCCAAATTAAGAACTATGATTAAATCCTTGTACTCAACAACATTGTTTGAGCAATGATATTCAAGTCTATAGGAGTAGTAGAAGGTTTATTTAGAAGGGTAATTTAAGACAATGCCCGCCCTTGAGTCAAAAATAGAGTGAGAACCATCAAACTCTAATGTCCATACTCCTTCAAGTGTTTTTCAGAGAGGAGTTGATAAGTGGGTTCTTTGGAAGCTTCAATGAGACATCCAGTGATAGGTTCCTTATAAATGGTGACAAATACTCCCTCGGGATGTGGAATAGTGGCTTTAGATACTTGGTATTGGAAGCTTTTTCCTAGTTTTTCTATCATATATTTACATAGTAGGTTTCCCCAACTACCTAATGTGTTTATTACTATCACATTGATTTTAAAAGAGACATCAGGGAAAGTATGGAAGGAAACAACCAAGTCTTTGATAAGACCATTTGTAAGGCCATATCGTGTACCATTATAGGGGACTTAGAAGCATCTGGATCAAAAACGCAGTTATGGAGAAGGAATTAATTTATTTGGAGGGTAACATAAAAAGGTGTGGGATCACCATATCTTGTTCCAGTGCTTCCAACATCAAAAATTACTAGGGAGTCTTCTTCCAAATCATTTTCCTCGGTGATTTATGAAGCTGAACATTCAATGTCTTATTTCCCATCCTCCCAATCTTCAGAGATTTTTTCAAGGGAACCTACATCCTCATAGGGTTCATGTTGTTTCGAAAAAATCAAGGCATATTTCATGTTTGAGAACCTATTCTTCCAAGTGCCATTTCTTTTAGGGGGAATGGATAAATTAATCCCATCGTCTACCTCTAGTATCTCTAGGAAATCATGTTCTTCTTCCTCCATCTTCTCCTCATTGAACCATAAGATATCATATTTTTCCTAAACAAGATTGGCCTGGGAAATGGGATCACACCATTTGAGATCGTCTTCAATCCAACAAGCATCATCTTGTGCCTCCTTAAGGTTTTTTGGAAATCGGTTCCTGAGGAGGGATTGGAAGTTTCCTTCTAATGAATTGAGGTATTGTCTAAGAATAGCACTCTTTGGTTGAAAATCGGAATCGATTCGACCAAGAAAGGAATTAAACCTATCATTAAATTCCCTAACATTTTCATCGTTTTGTTTGCAGATTTTGAGATACTATGAGTAAAGGGAAGCCACATCTTCCATCACACCCCATCGTTGTAAGAAAACTTGTTCTAAATTTTCACAGGTTGTGAGGCTCTTTCTTGGGAGGTTAGTGCTCCATTTCCTAGAATTTCTAGTAAGTGAGGCCAAGAAAATTTTCATGAATTTGTCAGGATATTCTTTCCCACACTGATGGAAGTCGTAGCTTTCACAAAATTTGGTCCAATGTGTGCTGTCGGAAGCCCCAGCCTCTCTGGAAAACTTGGCTATCTATGAACTAGCATCCTTAGGGAGATCATGTAAGCCCCCTTTGATATTGGTCAAATCCAAAGGGTCAAAGAGTTACTTGGAATCCCATTTAGGAGGGGCCATGGGGATAACAGGAACCATAGGACAATAAGGTGTGTACTGACGTCTGCTATGGGTCGTCATCAATGGATTCACCAGACAATCTTGAGATTATAAAAGGGATGAGGGGATCACCCTCAGTGGAGTTGCCAAGTAAGCTTTGTGAAATGAAGGCTTTGGATAAAGGCTTACCGAAAAATATCGTTCGAGGAAGATTGACTCGATGTTTCCATGGAAACGGCACCAAAAATGTTATCGCGCAATCTATACTTGCCTAAAACATAAAGGAAAGTAGGCTTAGATTTGACGTAACATGGAGATAGTCCTATCACTATCACCCAAATAGGGTACCTCTTTCTATTTAGTTTTAAATTTGGCAGCATCGACAGTCATTCTCCAATGAGAGCCCATATGGGCCACCCTGAGGCTAGCCACGGAGATTTGGAGAATCAACCCATCTTATGAGGTATTGAAAAAATCCAAGGGGAATGTACAACCTCTGTGATTCAAACCAAAAGTCAAGATGAACAAGATGCTATGTGAGTCTAATGAAAAATTCAGGGGGGTCGTACAACCTCTGTGAGCATATACAGTCTAGTGCAAAAGTCAGGGGGAACGTACAACCTCTGTGAGCATAGACAGACTAGTGAAAAAGTTAGGGGGAACATACAACCTCTATGAGCCTAGTCAAGCCTTGTGATCCATGAGCAAAAGTCAAGGCACCTAGCAAAAGTTAGGTTGAATATAAAATTCCTATGAGCTAGAAACAAACGATATTCCTAAATATTGAAAATGATATAAATATATTGATCTAGTGCATTGACAAGTGCAACGTTATCCACCATGAAGAGAATTTTGAATTGCCTTGTAAAGAGTCGAGTTGTAACTGAAGTCTTAAGTATAGTTCTATTTTAGAGCTAAAGTGTAATGTTGAGTTGTAACTGAAGTCTTAAGTCTAGTTCTATTTTAGAACTAAAGTGTAATGCTCAGTTGTAACTGAATTCTTAAGTCTAGTTCTATTTTAGAACTAAAGTGTAATGTTGATTTGTAACTGAAGTCTTAAGTCTAGCTCTATTTTCGAACTAAAGTGTAATGCTAAGTTGCAACTGAATTCTTAAGTCTAGTTATATTTTTGAACTAAAGAGTAATGTTGAGTTGTGACTGAAGTCTCAAGTCTAGTTCTATTTTCGAACTAAAGTATACCAGTCTCAAGTCTAGTTCTATTTTTGAAATAAAGTGTAATGTTGAGTTGTAACTGAAGTCTCAAGTCTACTTCTATTTTTGAACTAAAGTATACAAGTTTCAAGTCTAGTTCTAAGTTTGAACTAAATTATGAAGCTGAGTTATGATTAAAGCATGCAAACAGGTTACTATTTCAAGCCTCTTTGCTTCTCCTCTTCAACCTATATAAGTAGAGGTCGACCCCTCTCTTAAACAAAGTTTTGATATGCAGGTTAAAGGAGAAGCAACAGAGGAGTGTATCATTGATAAAGAGGTAGCATACCAAAGAAGCATACCAGTGTTGTATATCAGCAATAGAGGTTGCATATCAGAGGTGTATATCATCAACATATCAGTGTTGTATATCAACAATAGAGGCATCATATCAGAGGTGTATTTTAGCAAGGTCTCTTAGGTATTTGTCAGGTCAAAGTCATATTGGCAAGCTCTTTAAGAGAAGAACATTCATGGTGGATATTTGTAAGTGATCTTACATTATTAATGAAATAAAGGAATATCGTTTGTTGGGGTTTTTCTCCCTGTACAGGGTTTCGCCAGGGTATATGTGTTGTTGATGTGCATTCTTACTTACCTACATAGTTATCGTTATTCGGTTATGATTTTATATTGTTGAAGTGTATTAAGCTGGAATCAAAGTGTTGAAGAAAATAAAAGAATGAATCCGCATAAGAAATCAAGATCATAATTTAACATGGTATCAGATCTTAGGGTGTGTTAAACATGTTGAAGTGAAATGGAAGGTACACACAGATCCAAGCTAGCTTTATTAAGTTCCTAGTGTGAATTCCATGGCATCCTCCATTTTAGTTAGGGCCTAGGATAGGCTCGAAGGAGCTACCAACTTCAATGTGTGGAAGATCCGGATAACAAATATCTTGCAAGAGCATGATCTTGAGTAGTATGTGACCATAGTGGTGGAGGAACCCATGAATAATGCAGGAAGAGCAACCTTAAGGAATATTCAAGCAAAGCCCAAGTGAATAATCTTTGACTCAGTCAAAGACAGTATAATGCATGCAATGACTTCATTAATGACTACCAAGGACTGTATGGATACCTTGGTAAATCTGTATGAGAAACAGGATCCAAGTGAAAAGACGACACTTAAGCACAAGCTTAAGTATTTGAGGATGGAGAAAGGTGAATCAGTGGCATCTTTCTGTTCCAGGATACCCCAGATCAAAGATCATCTTTTGGTCATAGGGGTGATAGTGGACGATGATGATTTAGTGCAGGCCATTTTTTATGGTCTTCCTTCTTCATGGGAGACCTTCTTATCCAGTGTAAGTGGGAGAGAGATTCAGCCCACGTTTGAGAGGTTATGGCATGATTTCCTCCAGGAGGAGATTCGCATAGCTACCAGGAGAAAACCAACAAAAGAAGAGCAGTCAGCTTTAGCATCAAGATTCAAGGGAAAGAAGAAAGTCACTTTCTAGAAAGGCTCTCGGAGGAAGCCAAACACCAAAGGTACATTCAAAGGAAAGAATATTAATACATCTAAGATTTAATGCTTTAGTTGTAATAATTTGGGTCATTTTTCTAAAGATTGATGGTTTAGAAAGAAATATCCAAGGAAAGGGAAACATCATGCCTCAACTGATGAGGATGAAGAATCCAAAATAAATCAGAAAAGTCCTTCTAATGAGAAAGAAAATAGAAAAGAATATTACTTGGTTTCTTCCTTATCCAGTTTAGTTTTCACGAGGATGAAAACTTGGTTAGTAGACAGTGTTGCATCAAAGAACATGACAGGGTACAAGGAGATCCTCTTAGATTTAGAGACAAAATATTTTGCAGAGCATGTTGAGCTTGTGGATGACAAATGTTACAAGATAGAGAGAGTAGGCTCTATCTCCTTCAGATTGGAATCTAGGTCTAGACTTCATGTTGATGAAGTATTATATGTTCCAGGTCTCAAGAAGAATCTACTATCAGTTGCAACCCTTGAAGACAAGGGATATTGGGTGATATTCAAGGATAGGAAGACACTACTATGGGCTAAAGGTATCCACTTAAGTATAGTAGAACCCATTGGAACTCGCAACGGAGGACTGTACGTTGTGTCAAGATAGTCAGTTCAGGAATTGGCTCATGATGTGACTAGCTCCAGCGAGTTGTGGCACAAAATACTTTGACATCTTCATTACAAAGATCTTCCAGATATACAGAAAATGGTATGTGGTATGCCCTCTATTTCTCTTAGTAAAAATGAAATTTGTAAGGGATGCATGCTAGGTAAAAATATAAAGAAAAAATTTCCTAGTAGTGACAACAGAGCTCAGGGCATCTTAGATCTGGTTCATTCTGATGTAAGTGGTCCCATGTCATCTCCCTCACTCAGTGGTTTTTTGTATTATGTCATTTTTATTGATGATTACTCAAGAAAATGTTGGATATATTTCCCTAAAGATAAAAGTGACACATTTGATAAATTCAAAGAGTATAAAGCCTTTACTGAAAAGTAGATAGGAAAACACATCAGAATCCTTAGAACAGACAATGGAGGAGAGTTTGAATCTCTCCAGTTTGAGGATTTCTTCAAGTCAGTAGGAATCAAGAGACAGTTGACCATGCCATATAGCCCTCAGTAAAAAAAGACAGTTGACCATGCCATATAGCCCTCAGTAAAAAAACATTGTTGAGAGGAAAAACAAGACAATTTGTGAGGCAGCGAAAGCAATGATGTTTGACCAGGATGTACCAAATTCTTTATGGGAAAAAGATACCTCCACTTTCGTGTATATTCATAACAGGTGTCCACATGCTATCTTGAAGGAAAATACTCTTGAACATGTCTTCTCAGGGATCAAACCTGAAGTAGGGAATCTAAGGATATTTGGGTGTCCTGTGTATATTCATGTCCCTAAGGAAAAGAGGACAAAGATGGAACCCTCGGGAACAAAAGGGGTTTTTTTGGGGTACAGTGACAACTCCAAGGCTTACAGGATTTATGTACTAGGTTAGAGGAAAATAGAGGTAAGCAGAGATGTGACTTTCCATGAGGAAGCGGTATTTAATAAATCTAAAGAGCTTCAGTAGGAATCAGAAGCAGTTCAGCCAGCTTCACCCTCTTCTGAAAAATGAAGATTCAGATGATCAGAGGGAGGAACCTCATGAAGGGTCAAGTAATGAGCCCTTAGAACCTTCTAAAGTGTTAGAAATAAATATTGAAGAACCTCTAGCCAAAAGGAATCCAAGGTGGCTTAAAGAAATAGTGTAGGAAGCAGAAAGGATAGCTGCTCCCAAATGAACTTTCAGGGAAAGGAAGAGGCCTCATAGGTTTGGAGGCTATGTTGCACTGATGAGAAACATTAGTGATTATGAACCTTCTTCATTTGAAGAAGCATATAAATTACAAGTATGGAAGGATTCCATGCTTGAGGAATACAGGTCCATTATAAAGAACAATGTTTGGGACATTGTGCTGAGGCCAAAAGACAAATCGGTGGTTTCTTCCAAATGGATCTATAAGATCAAACATGTAGCTGATGGAAGTGTGGAAAAGTTGAAAGAAATATTTGTAGCCAGAGTCTTCACTCAGAAATAATGAATTGACTATGAAGAGACCTTTTCTCCTGTATCTAGGTATACCTCCATTCGAACTATTATTTCTTTAGCTCCCATTCTTGGTTTGAAGCTACATCAGATGGATGTAAAAACAACATTCTTGAATGGAAAGATTGAACATGAGGTCTTTGTGGAACAACCAGATGGTTGTGTACTGCATAACAAAGGCACTCATGTATGCAAGATAAGGAAGGCCTTGTATGGTCTTAAGCAAGCTCCTAGAGTTTGGCATGACATGATTGATGGCTTTCTTAAAAGCCTGGGATTTCAGAAAAGTGATGCTGATGCAAATTTGTACTTCAAGGTAAGAGGTAACCAACCTGTTATACTAATCTTGTATGTTGATGATATCTTTCTAACAGCAGATGCAAGGCTAATAGCCTGGTGTAAGAGGGAGCTAACCTCATAATTAGAGATGAGAGACTTAGGCTTGGTGCATTACTTCCTAGGATTGGAAGTATGGAAAAGACAGGGTGAGATATTTATGGCACAAGGAAAATACACAGTGGATGTACTAAAGAGGTTTGGTATAATGGATTGCAAATCCATGTCTACTCCGATGATTACCAATCTGAGGGAGTTGCATGATTCTGATACAGGTTCATATTTGTTGGATCCCACCATGTATAGGCAGCTGATTGGATCATTGAAGTACATGATCCACACTGGGCCAAATATATGTTATGTAGTGATTGCAATGAGTCAGTTCATGATTGAACTGAGACAGAGACGTTGGGTGCTAGAAAATCACATCTTGATATATCTCATAAGGACCATTACTTATGGTCTGAGATATACATTCAGTGGTGGTTTATTTCTACATGGGTATGCATATGTTGGTTGGGCAGGAAGCCCAGTGGATCGGAAGAGTACTTCCTGATACTACTTCAGTTTAGGATCCGTTATGATCTCTTGGTCAAGATGGAAGCAGGGATCCATTGCACAGATTACATTGCAACTAGTGATGCTAGCAAGGAAGTAGTATCGCTCAGAAAATTAGTTTCTGGGTTGTTTTGAGACAAGCTGGAGACGACGGTGGTTCACTGTGATAATCAAAGTTGCATAAAATTGACAGAGAACCCGATATTTCACGACAGGTCAAAACATATTGACATGAGGTACCACTACATATGAGACTTGGTCCAGAGAAAAACTATAAAGTTACAGTACATAACCAAGAGCGAGAAGGTAGTTTATATCCTGACGAAGCCTTTGACCTCGAAATAGTTTGTGCAACTGAGAGGCAAGCTTGGTGTGGCCTAAAATGACTCCCTCGCTAAGAGGGAGTGTTAAATTTGGAAGCATCATCAATCATTCTCCAATGAGAGGCCATACGGGCACCCTGAGGCTAGCCAGAGAGATTTGGAGAATCAACCAGTCTTGTGAGGTATTGACAAAATCCAGGGGGAACGTACAACCTCTGTGAGTCAAACCAAAAGTCAGGATGAACGAGATGCTATATGAGTCTAATGAAAAAGTCAAGGGGAACGTACAACCTCTGTGAGCATAGACAGTCCAGTGAAAAAATTAGGGGGAGTGTGCAACCTCCGTGAGCATAGACAGACTAGTGCAAAAGTCAGGGGGAACGTACAACCTTTGTGAGCCTAGTCAAGCCTTGTGAGCCATGAGAAAAAGTCAAGGCACCTAGCAAAATTTAGGTTGAATATAAAATTCCTATGAGCTAGAAACAAACGATATTCCTAAATATTGCAAATGATATAAATGTACTGATCTAGTGTGTTGCCACGTGTAACATTATCCACCATGAAGAGAATTTTGAATTGACTTGTAAAGAGTCGAGTTGTAACTGAAGTCTTAAGTCTAGTTCTATTTTAGAACTAAAGTGTAATGTTGAGTTGTAATTGAAGTCTTAAGTCTAGTTCTATTTTAGAACTAAGTGTAATGTTGAGTTGTAACTGAAGTCTTAAGTCTAGTTCTATTTTATAACTAAAGCGTAATCCTGAGTTGTAACTGAAGTCTTAAATCTAGTTCTATTTTCGAACTAAAGTGTAATGTTGATTTGCAACTATAGTCTTAAGTCTAGTTCTATTTTCGAACTAAAGAGTAATGTTGAGTTGTGACTGAAGCCTCAAGTCTAGTTCTATTTTCAAACTAAAGTATACCAGTCTCAAGTCTAGTTCTATTTTCAAACTAAAGTGTAATGTTGAGTTGTAACAGAAGTCTCAAGTCTACTTCTATTTTCGAACTAAAGTATACCTGTCACAAGTCTAGTTCTAATTTTGAACTAAAGTATGAAGCTGAGTTATGATTAAATCATGCAAACAGGTTACTATTTCGAGCCTCTCCTCTTCTCCTCTTCAACCTATATAAGAAGAGGTTGACCCCTCTCTTAAACAAAGTTTTGATATGCAGGTTAAGGGAAAAGCAACAGAGGAGCATATCAGTGATAAAGAGGCAACATACCAAATAAGCATATCAGTGTTGTATATCAGCAATAGAGGTTGCATATCAGAGGTGTATATCAACAACATATCAGTGTTGTATATCAACAATAGAGGCATCATATCATAGGTGTATTTCAGCAAGGTTGCTTAGGTATTTGTCAAGTCAGAGTCATCTTGGCAGGCTCTTTAAGAGAAGAACATTCATGGTGGATATTTGTAAGTGATCTTACATTATTAATGCAATAAAGGAATATCATTTGTTGGGGTTTTTCTCCCTGTACAGGGTTTCCCCAGGGTATATGTGTTGTTGATGTGCATACTTATGTATCTACATAGTTATTGCTATTCAGTTATGATTTGATATTGTTGAATTGTATTAAGCTGGAATCAAAGTGTTGAAGAAAATAAAAGAATTAATCTGCATAAGAAATCAAGCTCATAATTTAACATTTAGGAGGAGGAAAACCTCACTCCAAGGGAGACGTCCCGGGAACTAGTTGGTTGATGAAAGGCAGAAAGACATGCTGAAAACCCACCCCTCTCTCTAGGTCACTCAACGGAAGAAGTCACTTGGGTAAATTTTAAAGGGACAAGGGAAAGTGAAAGTGGGTTTGTACTTTCCCTTTACCAATGAAACATCAAACGTTAGTAGTAAAAATGATATCAAGGATTATAATAAATGAATTCTTAGAAAAATTATGTGTTGCTAGGACAAGTTATATACAATAAGGATGAGATTATAGTAGCAACAATGTATCTTGAAAATTGCAAGTTATGATGACAAGAAAATATACAAAAGGTCTTGAAAACTTGATAATACTTTGTCACTCATGATTTTCAAGATTAATACAAGTCAATAAATGACTTAAATGGATGTCCAAACATTTATAACAACATTCATTAATGATGATGACAACAATAGAAACCACTTCAGAAAAATACTATAATAAAGCAATAATACAACTACTTCAATATCCAATGATTATAGTTTTCTTTTTTTTTGACAAGAACGATTAATGGATTTTAATTAAGAAAGGCAGTGGAAAATCCACTGCTTCTGTTACAAGTATGGTGAGCCATGCTCTACTAGTCGAATACAGTCCCAGAGGCTATACTAACCTTCCAGGGGTGGGAAATTTTACAAATTTGTTTACAGTAGATTCTTCTATATAAAATGCCATCATTGTTGAGAAATTGCAGAACTCCCTTTCGTGACTTGAAATGTTGATTTACTTCTTTGGATCTTGCTTCCATTCATTGTTTAGTTGAGCCATTTTTTCCTCCAGCTGGGTGATTCTAGTCTCGAATTCTTTATTAGGGTCCTTGAGTTCTTTATGGAGTGTTTTGAGCTCCTTAGTGATCTCAAATTTTGTGGTAGTAATGTCCCCTTCCAACGTCTCCAATCTTCTTCCTGCATCTATGTCCAGATTTTGAAGAAATTCCAACTGGTAGTTCAACATTTGCTTTAAATTTTCCAGAGCGACATCCATTGCATTCAGCCTTTATTCTGTGCTTGGCTTGCTTCCCAAGCTGGAATCCATCTTCGGCGACTTCTTCTCTTCTCCTTGCGACCTGTTGCTGTGCTCGATCCTCTCGTAGTTGGGTCGAATTCCTTCTTGGTTGTCTCTGTGTGAGGTTAGTATGGAGGGTTGAGTTCCTCTCCCCAATTTAAAATTAGTCTCCTCCCCATTCGAATCCCCTAAATGATTCATTTGATCTGAAGGGGATGGGTGACCTGCTTCTTTGTCTCCTCCCCAGAGAAAATCAACGACCGAATGATGCACTGGGTTGTACATTCTGTCCACTTGCATTGTCCTGTAGCGCCTTTGTCTTGTTGCGCTTTGGATTTTCTTAGATCCTTCTTTCATGCTACCTTTCCCTTTCCAACTCATGAATTTACTTTTTTTTTTATGGTATTTCTCCCTAGAGTCATGGCAGATCCACTGTGGACATTGTTCCATTAAGTTCCATGGTTCCAGCAGTCAAGAGGAATCCTTTATTGGCCTCGGTGTCTGCTTTCTCGTTTAGGTTTCGTAATACATGGTAAATCTTATAAGACCGGAAGTTCCCAAGGAGGAGTTGGATTTTCTCCAGGAGGTTATTGAGTTTTTCATTTTTGAGTTTTCTTTGGTGGATTAAGGCTTTGATTACTATCTGGGAGTCCCCAATTATTACCAGATCATGAACGCTATGACAAATTGCTTGAATGAGCCCTTTCCAGAGGGCTAGGGCTTCTACTCTATTGTTAGTTTCAGTTTCGAGCCCCCAGGCGAAGCTTAGCTTCATTGATCGAGTGGGGATTTCTAGAATCCCTCCTCCACCTTCCAAGCCTGGGTTCCTTTTGGAGGCCCCGTCAAAGGACAAAATATGTTTATTTTCCTTTGTCTTCTAGTCTTCAAAATCCTGTTTCTCCTTTCGTATTTCCCAGGCTTCTTAGCTAGAGTTTTTTTCCTTTTTCCTCCCCTGGTCTTGAATTTTAAACTATGCCAACCATTGTTCCTCTTCCAACTCTAGCACGCTAGAATTTTTTGTTTGGCAGAAGTAGGGAGCGCTTTCGCCAAAATAGGCTTGTATCTTGGTTGCAACTTGGGCTGGACTTCTTTTGAGTTCTTTGAAAATTCTATTGTTTCGCTCCAGACATATTTTCCAGAAGATGAATTTGGGGAGGACTCTCCACAGACTGGATAATTGGACTTTTTTCTCAGTCTGGAAAGGGCAGAAGGAATCCCAATTTTGGAGAAGGTTGCTTGTATCTTGGGGTGTGATGACAACACTCTACAGTCCCAAAGCCAACTGCTAGACTTCTTTGGAGTAGGAACAGTTTAGTAGAAGATGATCTGTGGTTTCTTCTGCTTGAAGACAGAGCGAGAATCAATTGGGGCCTTCCCACCCCCTTCTTCTTAGGTTTTCTCTTGTTAGAATTCTTCTGTGAGCCAGAGCCCAAATAAACATGTCAATATTTGGGATGGACCTGGAGGTCCAAATTTCTTTCTAAATCATTGGGTTTGGAGGGACATTGGGGTGGGCATTTGTGAGCTGATACCCTGCTGCAGTGGTGTATGTCCCTGAGCTCATTCCCCAACCTCATTTGTCTTTTCCCCTTTTTTTGAGTGGGGATTTCCCTTGGAAGCAGAGATTCAGGGTGTTCCAATCCTCTTCTAAATGAGGGGGGTTATTAGAAATTCCCCGCCTTAGCCACATCTTGTGCTCATCGCTCCCCCAAATTGAGATGCCCCAAAGAGTGTTTAAATTTTGAGTGACCATCCATTCTTTGAGTCGATCCAGATCCTGTCTCAACCCAATGGGAGGATCTCCCATGATTGAGTCCTGCCAAATATTGATTTTTTTTCCCATTGCCTGGAACCTAAGTGAGATGAGGTCTGAAATGGGGCATAGTCTTCTGACAGAGAGAGAAGATTGGGGAGCCTATTTTCTCCAAAATTGGGCACTCTATAAATCTTTCCCTTGGAACCCTAAAGTACTTTTTCCATAACACTTTTTTACTTCACGTTGTCTTCCCAATGGTTAGGTTCCAAAGCATCTTTTCCCCTAGTGCCAGATTTTGAACATGTGCATTTTTGAAGTTGAGACTGCCTTCCAGGATTGGTTTAGAGATTTTTTCCCATCTTATTAGATGCAGCTTTCTCCCTGACTGTTTCCCACCTTCCCATAGGAACCTTCTGAACATTGCTTCAATTTTTTGTATTATGGAGGCATGGGCCAGAAGCAAAGAGCTTTGATAGATTGGAATGCTAGCAAGGAAGGACTTAAGTAGGACCACTTTACCTGCCATATTTAACCAGCTCGCTCCCCAAGAAGTTATCTTGTTATTTATCTTGTCAATCATCAAATTCTAGTGTGAGGTTCTTGGGGTGGAGTTGAAGATTGGGACTCCCAGGTATTTAAAGCCATCCCATTTGGTACAACCTTCCATTCCAAGTACCCTGGCGATCTCCAACATTTCATTTGGAATTATATTCCAACCATAGATCTTTCTTTTAATAGGGATTATGACACTTCTTGAGATTTTTGTGTAAGTCGTTAATTCATTCTTGAATTTCCTTGTTGTTTGTAAGCTTGCACCTCCCATTAGCAGAGTGTCATCCGCAAACTGGGCATGATTTATGTCCTTTACCCCTGGCACTATTCTCAAACCATGGAGATTGATGTGATTCTGGCCATGCTCTAGTTGGAAGCTCAGTACTGAGGCTTGAATTGCATAGAGGAGGGGAGAGAGGGGGAAACCTTGTTGGAGTCCTCTGGAAGCTTGAAAGAACTTAGTTACCCTCCCATTCACAAGAGGGGCTATCCAAGGTGACCCGATACACGCTTTGATCCAATTTACAAAAGCTGGGGCGAACCCAAAATTTTCCATGACTTTAAATAAAAAATTATGTCTTACTCTATCAAAAGCATTGGCGAGATCAAGTTTTATTATCATACCTTTGTCTTTCCTTCGGACGCTTGAGTGCAGGGCCTCTTGCACTAGGATGATGTTATCTACTATGTGTCTGCCTTTGATGAATCCTCCTTGGTTTTCAGGGATGATTATAGGAAGAATAGTTTTGATTATGTTGGCTATTATTTTTGTGAGGATTTTATAGCTTGTATTGCAGAGGGAGATTGGCCAAAATATATCGAAGTTGGTTGCTCCTTTTTCTTTCGGAATTAGCGCCAGGAAGGCCAAATTCGTTCCACCTTCTAGTTTGTTGCAAGTTTGATATTTCTGTATCAGCTTCGTTAGATTTGATTTTATTATATCCCAGATTTGCTGGTAGAAACTTGTTGTGAAGCCATCTGGGCTTGGGGCTTTGTCAGGATTCATTTGGTCCAGTGCTTCCTTTATTTCTTGTTGAGTAACTTCCTTAGTTAGGCTATTTTTGATGTCTTCCTTGATGAGTTTTGGGATAAGGGAGAGAGGGTAATCTTTGGGGTCTATATCAGTCCTTTGCGTTTCTGTATAGAGTTATTCAAAGGCTTCAATTGTTGTTGCTTCAATGCCTTCTGGATCCGTGATTGTTTGATTTTGAACTTGAATTTTTGTTACTGTTTTAAATTGCTTCCTTGCCTCAGCTTGCTTGTGGAAGTAGCTCGTGTTTTTATCTCTTGCTTCCAGCCAAAGGCTTCTGGATTTTTGTCTCCAATAATTTTCTTCCTCATGGAAAGCCTTGTGCCATTGCCTTTGTAGTTGGTCTTCTTGTTGCAAGCATTCTTGGGTGATCTCCTTATTTTTCATTTCTAGTTGGTGGATCCCTAGTTTCTTTTGGGCTTCTTAACGACTTTTAATTGGATTTGCCTGACCTTTTGCCCAAGTTTTTAGCGTTGTCTTTAATCTTCTGAGTTTTTCTTCCCACACATAGAAGGTCGAGCCTCTTACTGTACCATTCCAGACTTTGGTCACTAGATTTAGGAAGTCTTTGTCTTGGGGCCTAGTTGGGCTAAATCTAAAAGGTATGGGACCATGGTTTGTGTCACACGAAATTTCTTAGAGGATGGGCTTGTGATCTGACACACTGTGAGGAAGGATCAAAGAGGTGGGAGTGAGGCCTAGAAGCAAGAAGGATCTTTGGACGAGGAATCTATCCAACCTGGCTGCTATATTCCCTGGTCCTATCCTTTTGTTTGTCCATGTGTATTTGCCTTTAGTAGGCTTGATATCTTCTAGATCCAAATCTGAAATTAGATCTTCCACCCACTCTCTTGTTGGGTGTCGCACAATGGAGCCACCTTTTGTTTCATCTAAAGCTAGGGTCACATTTAGATCCCCCCCAATAATGATATTGTCTAGATCATTTTGCAATAAATAGTCTTTTAGGGTCTCCCAACACTTTCCTTTTTCTATTAACAGGTGTGGTACATAGATATTGAAGAGACTTACTAGTTGGCATGTTGCCTTGTGAAGGAGTTTGGTGTGTATCCAGTGCATGCTCATTTTAGAGTTGATCAGATCGAATGTCATAGTGTTCCACAGGGTGCCTAACCCGCATGAGGCACCTCTTGTGCTTTCTGCTATTCCTTGGCTTATTCTCCATAGGATAGTTGTTGCTTTGAGTAAGCCTTGGTTGTCCATCTTGGTCTCTTGGAGGAGTAGGATATCTGATTTTGAGGCTCTTATGATGTCCTTAAGTACTTCTTCTTTCCTTTTTCTTCTGAATCCCCTGCAATTCCAGGACGTTAGTTTCATTAATTACCTTGGGGGGATGAATGGCCTCCTTGGGAGGCCTTGGAGTGCTTCCTTGTCTGTATGACATTGATTAGTTGTTTGATTGTTGGTTGCGATCCCTTTAGGACATCTTTGTAGGTTTCTTTGTCTCTTTCTTCCTTCTTAGATTTCCTACCTCTTCCTGTTTTCTTTGGTGTGGCCAAGGCATCACTTGCACCTTCGTACTCACTATCTAATGAGCCCTCACCTTCCTCTATGTCTAGTCCTGCGTCCTTTCTTGGGGGGGATTTGCATTGCCCTTCTTCTTCTGTCGATGAGTGTGTTTCTCTGACTTCGGGGGTTGTATTTTCACAC
Source organism: Picea engelmannii (assembly GCA_009831015.1). NCBI lineage: Eukaryota > Viridiplantae > Streptophyta > Pinopsida > Pinales > Pinaceae > Picea > Picea engelmannii. The sequence continues at coordinate 693,475 of ML780518.1, read as the reverse complement.
GTATCTTTAGTTGGGGATTCCTCCTATGTGTTTTCTTCTACTGTTTTCTCTACAGGTTCTTGAGCCAATATTCTAAAGGTGTTCTCTGCCCTTGTGTCTGATTTATTTCCTAGGTCTCTGGGTTGTGTGGGGCTATTTTTTTGTTCCTTGGGCCTTTAGTTTTGGATTTGGATCTTCCTTTTCTTGGTTGTTTCCATCCTTCTCCACTTTCTTTCTCCATGTTTGGGTTTTTAGGGAAATTCCTCTGGAAATGTCTGTATTCATGACATCCCCTGGATATGAATGGGAGTTGTTCATAGTCCAACTTCTGGTAATGCTGTCAGTCGTTGACCTTGAGTTTGATCGCTTCAGGAAGTCCCTCCTCCAGATCGACTTCCACGCAAATTCGTGCGCATGAGTATTGGTCTCTAGGGTCCGCTCTGTCAATGTATTGTCCCAACCCATTTCCGATTGCTTGAAGCGAGGAGGGGTTCCAACAGTGGATTGGTAGATTGGGTAGCCTGACCTAGACTAGAACGTCCTTGGGAACTTCTAGAGCTAGATCGAAGCTAGGAGTCCAGCGATTTAGATAAATCCCTTGAGTACCCATAAAGTACGGCCCATTCCTGAAGATGAGATCCCTATCTTCCTGAGAAATGAATTCAAAGATGAAGAATCCTCTTCCCATCGCATAGCAGGTTACACTATTTTTTATCAGTGGTCTCCAATTCCATTGGATCCAGTTGTCTGTGGTTTGGGTTGACAGCCAGAGCCCCATGAATTTTCCAACCAGTCCTCGTTCTGACAGGGAAACTGCTACCCTCATTGGATGGTCTGGGGGCAGATCAATTTTAGGTATTGAATCGAGATTCTTGAATAAGATAGGGGGATCCGCAGGAGGGAGCTTCTTACCTTGGGTGGCTAGGAGAATGTGAAAGGAAGAAGTAGGAGAAGGAGGGGTGTAACACACCCACTACGGAATTCCAAATTTTTCGGCCTTTTCTTCTTTTCTCCGAGGAATAGAATTTCTCTCAGTCCCTACGAGACCTGATACAGATCCTGTCATCCATTATCTGCACTCATCTGATCGGTGGTTATGGCCACAGGCCTTACCGGAGGGTACTCATTGAATTTCACGATACAGGTATTCCCTTGTTCATTTCGGGATTTCATCCATCGAAATTTCGCGGCTAGCAAATTACCCTTGAGAGTCCCGGGCACCGGAAAGACGAAACACCAAAACCATGTGTGTGAATCCATTTCAGGACTTCGCCTATCGGGATTTCTCAAGTCGGGAGTTCGGGGGATGTGATGACAGAAGGTCTCACATCGGGGTCTTCCGAGAGCCGAACTCCGAATTACTAACTCTAAACATACTTCCCCGTTTTGGGATTTTCGCCATCGGGAATTCGAGATATGCGACGACAGGAGGTCTCGCACTTAGGTTTTCTGGGAGCCAAAACTCTGAAACCTTAACATACGTATAGTTGTATATATGTGTCACTCAGTCCAATCCAGTAATTCACAGATCGGGTTTTTGGGACTGGTGAGCATAAGCAAACTTACCATCAGGTATCCCGAGTGTCGAAACATCGACACACCAAATACCATCCGTGTTAAGCCATTTCGGGACTTCGTAAGTCGGGAATTCAGAAGATGCGAGTACAAGGGAATACGCCCTTGAGCATTTTGATATCTGAATGCCGAAGTCTCATAACCTATCCGTGTATTGTTCTTTTGGGACTTCACCCATCGGGATTTCGGGACTGATGTGTACAAGAAGACTGACCCTTGGGTTTCCCGATTGCCGAAACACCGAAACACGAAGGCTTACCCATGCTAGACCTTTTCAGGATTTCATACTTCAGGATTTCGCAATGTGCGATGACAAGAGGTCTCGCACCTGGGTTTCTCGAGAGCTGAAACTCCGAAAGTGCCAAGCTCTAACACGCTTCACTATTTCAGGAATTCATCCATCGGGATTTCGCGAGTCAGGGGTTTCGAGACTGGCGAACACGTGGGGCCCGCACATAGGTACCCTAGGTGTCGAAATACCGAAATATGATAACTTTTCCACTCTCTATCTTTCGAGATATCGCAAGTCGATATTTTGGGACTTGCGAGTGCAAGGGATTTTACCCCTAGGTGTCTTGGGTACCAAAATGTTGAACTATCCTATCTCATCCATTCCTTAAACTATTTCGGGGTTTCGGTTATTGGGATTTCACGACTCGTGATGATCAGGGTTCTTCCCCTTTGTCTTTCTGGGTACTGAAATGCCGAAACGATTACCGGCATCCACGTGTCCTATAAATGGACAGTCCAGATACCTCCACGAACCCTGGGGATCTATGGTCCCGATTCCTTCACTACTTACGAAGATAAAAGGGGAGGGGTTGAGGCATTAACGCCCTTGTTTCTTCCTCCAATATAACGGTCGCGACTTACCTCAGGTATTCCGACAAGATCTCGTCCGTAAATCGATACTTATCCACACGCTGCCATTTCGGGATTTCGCGGGTCGAGGTTTCGAGAATCGCGAGTGCAAGAAAACTCGCACCTAGATACTCCGGGTGTCAAAACTCCGAAAACTCTTAATTTACCCCCACACTAATAATTCAGGATTTCGCAAGTTGGGGTTTTGGAACTTGCGAGTGCAAGGGAACTCGCCCTTGGGTATTCCGGTTACCGACATGCCGAAATGTTGAGGTCTACGCGGACTGTTCTCCCTCGTACAAGGTTTTGAGACTTAACCTCTAACATCCTTCTTCGGGTCCTCAGGTAATTTACACCAAGTTTTGAAGACCAGACTGGAAGGTCTTCTCGAAGGTAAGGGAGTGGTTTCAAAAGGGTGCCTTCGTGGGAAAATCTATCCAAGGCATTAGGTAGGACAACACAGGAACAAATCTCTTGAGAATAGACTTGAATATCTGTATTAGTTCATCATATATATGCATATATAAACATAAGCCATACATGGGCTTTCCAATAAAAACATGCAGCCATCATTTCTGATCAAAACACCATGCAGACAGTCTTATACTGAAACCACTCATAATTGCACAGACTATGAACATGCATCTCAGCATATAAATTTCAAGATACAAGATATAACACTTATCAGAAAAACGCCAGGCGATGCAACTGCTGAGAGGGGTGCTCGTTTCCACCCAACTGTAGGCTCAGCGACCCCCAATGGATTTACCACTACCCACCCCCGAGCTGAGACCACAATGCTGTGAGACTGAGTCCTTGTTCGCCAGTGACTGAGAACGAAGGTTACTCTCCTTCTTCTCTGCTATCACTCACTCTGTAGTTTTTTCCAGAGTTATTTTGATCTCCCTTCCTCTTTCCCTCGCGTCTGCCCCTTGATTGCACACTCTTCCTACCTTTTCTCTTTTCGGTGAGGTTGTGTGTGGCACGATCTTCCTCGTGGTGGTTAGGTTTGAGGACTCTACGGATAGGCGGTTCACCCCCATCCCTCATTACTCATGAGGAGCCATTTACCTACCAACCTGGCGAGTGATTTAATTTGGGGCCAACGAGCCACTCTTGGTTCTCCGAGCCAGTGAAGTCCAAATACAGTATTGGTTTCGGTGGAAGTCAACGCCACCATTCCAGGTGTCTCCCACCACCTTTCTGCAGCCATCGTGGTCTCTTTTTCAGCACGTCCCTCTCTCAGCAGTCCTGCAATATATATATTCATAATATTATTTACATTCATCGACCTTTTTCACAAGGTCCATTCACATCACACATTCACATTTTTGAGTTTGCCACTATACTTGGCCAGTATAGTTATTTTTATAGACTGGGGGAAACAGGGTGTTACAATTCCCCCCCCTTAAAGGAACATCATCCTCAATGTTCTATCTATCAACTTGACATGCATGTACAGATGTAAACAAAATTGGATATGCCTGTTTCATGGCATCCTCCATTTCCCATGTAGCCTCATCTGGGCCAAAATGTTTCCACTGCACCTTGACCTGTGCAATGGCTCAGTTCCAGAGCGGGGTTTCCTTTCTATCCAGTATGCATTGAGGTTCTGGTAGACATTGTCCCTCTGGTTCCACCTGGATCACAGACCAGTCAATTATATGGTTAGCATCATGTACATATTTCTTCAATAATGAAACATGGAAAACATTATGTGCTTTTACTGTGGGAGGAAGTGCTAGCCTATAGGCTATAGGTCCCACTCTATCTAGAACCTCAAAGGGTCCACAATACCAAGGTTCTAACTTGGGACAAGCTCCCATTTTCAGGGAACTTTTCTTGGGCCTAACTCTGAGATATACATGATCTCCCACTTTGAACTCTCTTGGAGTTCTCTTTTGGTCGGCATAACTTTTCTGTCGGTTCTAAGCGGCCTTCAGGTTTTGTTTTATCTGAGTCACTTGTTGTTCCATTTCTTTCAACATGTCGGGTCCAAAAGAAATCTTGTTTACGGGATTACTCCAGCTAACTGGAGTGTTACACGGCCTACCATAGAGGACTTCAAAGGGACTCATCTTTAAGGATGTTTGGTAGTCATTGTTGTAGGCGAATGCTACCAATGGCAGGTAGTCTTCCCACTTCTTGGGTTGATGCATTACATGCATTCTTAGCATGTCTTCAAGTATTTGGTTCACTCTTTCTGTCTATCCATCGGTTTGAGGGTGATAGGCGGTGCTAAACAACAATTTGATCTCTAAACCCGCCATAAGTGATTTCCAAAAGTTGGAAGTGAACTTCATGTCTCTGTCAGACATGATCTCTTTTGGCATGCCATGCAGTCTGAACATCTCCTTCATAAATACCTGGGCGATATCGGTTGCCTTGCAAGTCGATTTGACGGGGATGAAATGAGCAGACTTGCTCAATTTATCCACCACTACCATGATGGTGTCATTCTGTTTGGTCGAGGTCGGTAATCCGGTGATGAAATCCATGGAGATGGTTTCCCATTTCCATTCTGGGATTGGTAGAGGTTGTAATAATCCTGCCGGGTGTCAATGTTTTGCTTTTACCTATTGGCATTCTATGCATTTGGCTAGGTACTCGGCTATGTATTTCTTCAATCCAGGCCAATAGAATTGTCTCCTAGTGGCCGTGATCATTTTCTGGTATCCTGGATGACCAGAATAGGGTATTTTATGTAGTTCATCCAATATGAACCTCTTCAAGTCGTCACAATCTGGAATGTACAATCTTCTTCAGTAAGTGAGTAGACCTTCTTCCATCATCTAGTAGTCTCCATACTTTATCCATGTGGGTTCTTGTTGTAGGTATGAGGTCACGGTCTGGAAGAATGTGTCTGTCTCTTGTGCATTCTTGATTCTTTCTTTGACATCCATCTCACAGGTGCTCACTGCAGCCAGGTGAATTGTTTTCATACTTCGGCTAAGGGCATCAGACACCCTATTTTCCTTTCCTTTAATGTGTTTGATTTCGAAATCAAACTCGCTAAGGAGGGCCATCCACCTAGGTTATCTAGCATTGAGCTTTGGTTGGTCAAATAGATATCGCAATCCACAGTGATCTGTCATAAGTACAAATTTTCTTCCCAGGAGGTAATGCCTCCACATTTTCAAGGCATGCACTATGGCAGCCAGCTCTATATCATGGGTCACATAGTTGACTTCGTGCTCATTCAATTTTTGGGATTCATAGAAGACCACACTTCCTCCTTGCATAAGGACTCCTCCAAGCCCTTCCTTACAGACATTTGTGCACACAAGGAAGTCAGCTTTGGGATCGGTGATCTTCAACATGGGTGCATGGGCAGTAGATGTTTCAGGGTTTGAAATATTTCTTCACATTTTTGTGTCCACATGAATGTTATCCCCTTCTTCAAGAGGGCAGTGATTGGACAACCAATCTTGGAGAATCCTTTTATAAATCTCCTATAGTATCCTTCTAATCCCATAAAGGATCTGATATCTGAAACATCCTTTGGGGTAGGCCATTCCATGATAGACCTGATTTTATCAGGGTCTACTGCTACTCCTTCTTCAGATAGAACATGGCCTAAGTAATGTATTTGCTTCTGGAAGAATTCACATTTGTTGAATTTGGCATAGAGATGATGTTCTCTCAGCACTTGTAGCACAAGCCTAAGATGCTCTTCATGCTCTTCTCTATTCTTGGAGTAAATTAATATATCGTCAATAAAAACCAGCACAAATTTGTCTAGGAATTTGTTGAGTACATTGTTCATCAAGCACATAAAAGTGGCAGGGGCATTGGTTAACCCAAATGGCACTACCACAAACTCATAGTGACCATACCGTGTTCGGAAGGCAGTTTTATGGATGTCTTCACCCTTAATTCGGACTTGATTGTATCCCGACCTCAAGTCAATCTTTGAGAAAATAGATGCACCCCCCAATTGATCGAACAGGTCATCGATCCTAGGAAAGGGGTACTTGTTCTTTATGGTTACCTTATTGAGTTGCCTATAATCTATACACAGTCTAAGGGTACCATCCTTCTTTTTCACAAACAGGACTGGTGCTCCCCATGGAGAAACACTAGGCCGGATATAGCCCTTATCCATCATTTCTTTTAATTCCAACTTGAGCTCAACTAACTCGAGTGTGCTCATTCGGTAGGGTGTCCTATACACCGGCACCACTCCCGGTGCAAGTTCTATCGAGAAGTCTATGTCTCTTCTCGGAGGCAGACCCAGTACCTCTTCCGGAAACACATCTCTATATTCTCTCGGGATAGGGTGATCGTCAGGGCTTGGTTTGTCACCTTCAATTGTTTTCAACACTTGTATTGCATATAAGGGACATCCCTTTCAGCAATACTTTCTCATTTTCAAAGCTGATATTTGTCTTACTGAGACAGGTTTTCGGATCCCTTGAAAGGTTATCTTTTTCCCTTCTTTACTTACACATTCTAAGGTTTTATGGTAACAGTCCAATCTGGCTTTATGGGCGGCTAGCCAGTCCATACCAATCAACATATCATAAGATCCCAGGGGTATTAAGTTAAGGGTTGCTTGGGTGGGGAATTTACCCAACATCAATTGGCAGGCTGGTATAACCTCTGCTACCCTTCTTTTGGTGCCAGTGGCTAACTGTACCAACCATGGCTTGGTATGTTTTTGTGGCTGTAGTTTACACTTTTCAACAACTTTAGGGGCTATATAACTCAAATTTGAACCAGGGTCAATCAAAACAGATATTAGATGGTTGGAAATCATACCTTCTATTTCCACCACTGAAGCTTGGTGGTCGGCTTGGTTATTATCCAAGGCTGCATAAATTTGTGGCACACTCATGGCCACATCATTGATGGTGGTAGCTTCCTGGATGTTATAAATCCTCCGACTATTCTGTTGTTGGTGTGGACAGTCTCTCAATAGATGTTCTTCCCCGCAACCCCATCATTTCAAAGGTTCTCTCTTTGGGTTATTAGTATTCACTGATATGGGTCCAGAAGTTTTATTTCCGCTCAAGGAGGGAAAATTTTGCTGGTGCACACTCCGGGCTGGGAAGCTCATTCTTGGATTCTTCTTATAGTTCTTAAATCCTAGGAATTTAATCCCCTTTTTCTGAAATCTTGAACTATTCTTTTGTTTCCATCCTTCGCAAGGTTCTGCTCGATGCCCAATGTGACATCCCCCAAAAATAAATATTTTTATTTTTATGTGCTGGAAATTTATTATCGTTTTTGGCAAATTCGAATCTGGAAAATTTTTTCCATTTATTGAAATTCCGAATTTTGAATTTAATAATTGTATTTAATTATTGTGACTCTTGGTCAGAGATCTGTCTGGACCCAACTAACTATTTGACTATGACACTTGTATCACAACAGAATAATTATATTAACTGCAAGAGGACAAATGGAACAACCATGTTAAAATTAGTTGACCATGACTCCATGAGTGGGGAACAAGTTGGAACTGCCTCTGGGCTGATGATTACAAGTGGAAAATTAGAGATTTGGCCACTGGTAGCCCCTGAAAATCAAGGATTAAGAAAATCTGCGAAAATCCCCAAAGGAGGAAAAAGACCTGGGAAAAAATGGATAAATAGCATATGCGAGGAGGCAGGACGTTGCCAAGTATGCTGGGAAAGGATTCCCAAGCTCTCTTATTGTTATGAACATTGCGGATTGAGTGTGAGGCAAGAGGAGTCTGCTAAAACAGAATTGTCTTGCTGCTATGAACACTGTTGAGTAAGTGTGAGGCAAGAGGAGAACTATTGGAATTGAATGACATTGTTGAGGAGGAGTTTCCAAGTTCGCCCTCATGGATCCATGGCCAGGCTAAGGGGTGAATAGGGCAAGTGACTTTGGCTGCCCTGTTCTATGGTTGGGAGGAATGTGGTTGTTCCCTTTGTCTTCCCGCGGATTGGATTCAGATATGTTGATCTACCCCCTCTCTACTATGAATGACTATGTTTTTATTTCGATGTCTTATTAAATCCGAACTGGAATGATGTCCACTCTCTATCTGAGTGATTTTTCTGAGGCATTGTATTGATTAAATTGGAACTGTAACATTTTTCCATTTCTGTTTGTTATGGGAAATATATGTGAAGAACATCTGTAATTATATTTCTATGGAAAGAGGAGATTAACGACAAAGAGGCAGATCCTCTGTATAGATAAACCCCTAGGAATCCAAAACTCAGATCCCTCGGAACATCTTTATTAGGGACCAATCTCTGATGGAATGATATTGTTAACTATGTATTTACATAGATGCACAGATCTAGTACTATTGACGTTCAATGCATTGATTTAAAAGAGGCTCTAAGTGAATATTATAGAATTTACCCTATATAGAGAATTTTATCCTTTGTGCCCCTCTGTGCATGTAAATTTCCTAAGTCCTTAGGCATTCAGAATTATGTGAAGTAAAAGTATATCATATCCTTCTACACCCTCAGTCTCCCAGAAACAAAAGTAAGATTTCTCCCAGAAAACGAAATTTGAGAGTACCCGCAAAGGTTAAAGACCAAGGAGTGATGAAAATAGTGTGAAGAGTTACAGTAGGAGCTCTCTCTCCCTTTGCGTTTGTTTTATTTCCTTAATTTTTTTTCGACAGGAAAACTTAGTCCAACTTCCCTTTTTCCTTTCAAAGGTTTGTGTATATTGATGTATGGATTCTGAACTCACGAAGTTCTGAACCCCGAAACCCCGAAGCTTCCACTTTTCGCATTTCGGAGGTTGGTTACATGAGAGGTTTGGGGCATTTGAACTCATGAAGTTCCGAACCCCGAAACCCCGAAATGCAGGTCCCACCTTTTCGAAACTTTGGGAAATGTGTTGCGCTGTTGTTTGACATTTGAAACCCCAAAATCCCGAATTCCGAAATCTCGAAAATACGGGTCCCACCTTTAACTTTTCGGAACTTCGGGAAAGGTTTTGTGCTGTTGTTTGACATTATGAATCCCGAAATACGGGTCCCACCTTTACCTTTTTGAAACTTCGGGAAATGTTTTGTGCTGTTGCTTGACATTTGAAACCCCGAAACCCCAAATTTCCAAAATCCCGAAATATGGATCTCACCTTACCTTTTCATAATTTCAGGAATTGTTGTGTATTGACGATCGACTGTTGTACTCACGAAATCACGAAGTCCGAAATCCTGAAGTGTTGGTCACTCCTCGTGATTTTGGGAGTGGTTGTGTGTTTATATTTGACTATTGATCTCGCAAAGTCCTAAACCCCGAAACCCCAATGGGCGGGTCCCACTTTCCTTTTTCAACTTTCGAAGGTTGTGGTGTGTTAATGTTTGACACTTTCAAACATGAAATCCCGAACCCCGAAACCCTGAAGTACCAGGTCCACAGTCTTCCTTCTTTCTCGTGTTTTTGGAAAATGACGTGGCCCCTTTTGTTTCGTTTTGTGTTCGGCACTTATAATCGCCAAAACACGATTGACCTCGGTTATGTTTCACAAACTGTAGAAACCACAAGAAACTTATTGTTATGGGAACCACTCTAATAATGTAATGAATGGACTGGTAAAAGAACGTTTGAGATTCTTCATCCCAGATAGAGGTATGGAAGTAACAGACCGTTTTACAAGTAGATTGAATTGAAAACAGAGGGTAATTTTTTTATGTAGGGTTTTGGTCATAAAACCCCAAATTTGCTTGTATTGTTAAGACTGTGGTAGTGTTATAGGTACTAGCAGATAAGAGAGTAATTATAATTTTCAGGATCTTAATTAAACATTGAGGTGATGAGTAAATACTCATTATATCGTCGATTAGAAAACTTAAGTTGAATGGTAAGGACAGTCGACGATAGTAAGGACTCTAACAAACCTTCATACTCAAGCCTTCTAACAAAAAGCTTACTTGCAAAAGTTACAACACTAGGCCTGAACATGGCCACATTAATTGATTAGTATATATTCTAACTTATGAACAGGGCCACATTAATTGATTAGTATATATTCTAACTTATGAAAAAACTAATAAATCTTGTGGATTACAAACAGAAAGCTTTTCTGTTTTGTGTTGAATAATGGCAGCACAAGAAGGTGCAGAAATCAGGGTGGAAGAGAATCTGCAACAAGGACCTCCTGGAGATCCGAGACAGAACAGTGATGGAATCTCACCCACAGAGGTGTTGGAAACAATGAGGAACCTTATTGTTGAACTATAGGTTTTCAAGGCCGATAATGAAAAATTGAAGAAGGCATAGCAGGAACAACAAGAGATAAATGAAGTCCTGTTGCGTAGTATAGTAACCAAGAAAAGTCCAAAAGATGATAACCATGAGGAAGAGGTCAGCAAAAGGGCCTCCAAGAATTCTGGTACGAAAACGGAAAAAGGAGACAGTTCATCTGAAGGGACACCTTCAGCTGAAGACAAAACCATACCAGACAGAAAAAGAAAACAAACAGACCACCATGAAGGAGAATTGAAAAAGATTAAACCAACTACTTTTGATGGAGAATCTAGGACAGGAGAAGAAGTCGAGGCATGGTTGTTGGACATCAAGAAATACTTCCAAATCTACAACTATTCCAGCAACATGAAGGTCAGAATGGCCATCTACAATCTGAAGGGGAAGGCCAGCATTTGGTGGCAGGACCTGAAATTGGCCAAGGGCCTAAAGGAGAAACAGTTGGAATGGTCCGACTTTAAGAAGTATTTTAAGAAACAATACCTTTCTGAAAGCTATTATGAAAGGAAGACGAAAGAATTCTATGAGTTACGACTCGGAAAAATGACGATGGAGGACCTTATAAATAAATTTCTGGAACTACTAAGGTTTGTACCATACATTCGGGAGGATAAGGTAAAAATCCAGTGATTCTTAAGCTGTTTACCACAGTCCTATAGGGACAGAATTGAGTTTGAAAACCCCAAATCCTTGAGTGAGGCATTCAGAAAAGCACGAATGTGCTATGACCAGTATAAACAACGAGTAGAGTTTCCCAAGATCTGGAAGGATAATAAGCAAGATGGAATAAACCAGTGAAAGAAGGGATACCAACCATCTCCTTATCAGAATGCAGCAAAAAGTTTCCCAAGGAAGGATTTTCACTCCAATCATCCGAACACGCAAGGTAGCGGTAAACCAGTAAACCTGGGAACGAAGAAGTTTGGGGACAACTCCCGCGAGCCATTAAAGTGTTGGGAGTGTGGAGAAACTCATCTAAGGAGGAACTTTCCACGTTTAATTGCAACAAACAGATCTGTCATCCACAATTTGTAGGAAGCCTCGACAGTAGGAGACATGGGCAGAAGTTTGCATCGGATAAATGCAGCCATAGATGGTCGACAAGCTGTCCACTAGTCCTCGGTGGTAGAGATTGAAGGTAAAATCCATGACACTCGAATTTCTGTTTTAATTGACCTTGGATCTACATTAAGTTATATTACTCCCGATGTAGTAGAGTCGAATAAACTTAAGAAACAAAAGCATGCAAAATATTGGCTTGTACAACTAGCAACATGGACTAAAAGAAAAGTAGTTAACTTTATTTCTGATCTTGAGTTCAGTTTAGATGGTCAAAAGATAAGGACCAATCTGAACATCCTACCACTAGGGTCTTATGATATGATTATTGGGATGGATTGGTTGGAACAACACAAAGCAGTACTAGATTGTTATACAAAGATACTTAGCTATAAAGATAATTTTGGCGTTGTTAGAACAGCCCAAGGCATACCAAAACCTGTGTCAGTCAGACAAGTTTCAGTGATGCAATTCAAGAAATGTATTAGAAAGGGATGTCAAGTTTACGCCATACAAGTAACGAATCTATTAGAAAAATAAGATAAGCCCAAGTTAGAATAATTTGTTGTCCTACGTGAATTCAGAGACATGTTTGTCGATGAGATACCAAAATTGCCTCCTAGGAGAGAAATAGATTTCTCCATAGAATTACTACCCGGATCAGCCCCTATCTCAAAAGCACCCTACCGAATGAGTCTACCAGAACTGATAGAATTAAAAATACAATTACAGGAATTGTTAGATAAAGAGTATATCAGACCAAGTGTCTCGCCATGGGGAGCATCGGTCCTCTTTGTGAAAAATAAAGATGGTACTCTAAGACTATGTATCGATTATATACAACTGAACAAAGTAACCATTAAGAACAAATACCCCTTACCCAGGATAAATGATTTGTTCGATCAAGTTGGGGGGGGGCAAGATCTTCTCAAAATTGGATTTACGATCTGGTTATCATCAAGTTAGGATAAAGGACCAGGACATAAACAAAACAACTTTTCAAACAAGGTACGGACACTATGAGTTTGTAGTCATACCTTCCGGACTCACTAATGCACCAACCACGTTTATGTGCTTGATGAATAGCATTTTCAGCCAGTACTTAGACAAGTTTGTAGTAGTATTTATCAACGATATCCCAGTCTATTCTAAAATGGAGGAGGAACAAGATGAACACTTATGAATAGTTCTGAAAATGCTACGAAAACACAAACTATACGCAAAATTCAACAAATGTGATTTTTATCAAAAAGAAATACAGTATTTAGGACATGTCATTTCCTCGGAAGGTATTTTCGTAGACCCGGAAAAGATAAAAGCCATTATGGAATGGCCAGTACCTAAGGATGTGGGAGATATCCGGTCATTCATGGGAATCACCGGATATTATCGCAGATTTATAGAAGGATTCTCCAAGATAGCCTACCCTATCATGTCACTGCAAAAGAAAGGGACCAAGTTTAACTGGTCGCAAAGGTGTCAAGACAGTTTTAACAAGCTAAAAGAATTATTGACATCGACGCCCATCTTGAAAGTAGCAGACCCAGATAAAGACTTCACAGTATGTGCTGATGCAAGTAAAGAGGGACTAGGTGGCGTTCTAACTCAGGAAGGGCACGTGATTTGTTATGAGTCCCGGAAATTAAAGGAACACAAGAAAAATTACGTCACTCACGACTTAGAATTGGCAGCAGTAATACATGTCTTAAAAATGTGGCGACACTACATAATGGGCAAAAAATTCTTACTATTGATGGATAATAGCGGGGTGAAATATTTGTTTAACCACCCAGACCTTAATGCAAGACAAGCAAGGTGGCTAGCCTTCTTGAGAGAATTCGACTTTGAGGTCAGACATATAAGGGGAAAGGAAACTAAAGTAGAAGATGCTTTAAGTAGAAGAGTCCATGGGTTATTTGAGATAAATATTAGCAGGGCAGAAAGTGACCTGGAACAAAGAGTAAAAGCAACAGGAATTAACGACGGAAATTACACTAAGATGATGGCAGAATTGCAAAACAGTATCACAAACTCAGATAAACCAGATATAAGTATCGACAAACAGGGACTATTAAGATTTAGAAATAGACTTTACATACCAGATTCAGCAAAGATAAAATTAACTATTTTAGATGAAGTGCATAAGAAACCATATTCTGGTCATCCAGGTTACCAGAAAACAACAACAGCACTCAGAAAACTATTTTACTGGCCTAATATGAAGGGTGAAACAACATAGTATTTGGCTAGGTGCCAATATTGTCAGCAGGTTAAGGCCAAACACCAGCATCCAGTTGGCCTATTACAACCATTACCAGTACCAGAATGGAAATGGGAGACCATATCGCTGGACTTTATAACAGGTTTGCCTAAAACTCAGAACCAGAATGATTCTATAATAGTTGTAATTGATAAACTTAGTAAGTCTGCACACTTTATTCCTATAAAGTCTACTTTTAAAGCTATTAACATTGCTGAAATATTCATGAAAGAAATTTTTAGACTGCATGGTATTCCTAAAATGGTGATTTCAGATAGAGACGTAAAATTCACATCCTCTTTTTGGAAGGAATTGTTTGTAGGGCTAAACACTAATTTGAATTTCAATACGAGTTATCATCCACAAACGGATGGACAGACCGAAAGGATAAATCAAATCATAGAGGATATGCTCCACATGTATGTAAGAACAAATCCGAACAAGTGGGAAGACTACCTGCACTTGGTAGAATTTGCATATAACAATGGGTACCAAACTTCGGCTAAGTTGAGCCCTTTCCAAATACTGTACGACAGAAAGTGTACAACTCCAATTAGCTGGGATAACCCGGCTGACAGACTCATGGTTGGACCAGAGATGCTCCAAGAAATGGAGAACATTGTAAAGAAAGTACAACAGAACCTGAAAGAAGCACAGGACAGATAGAAGAGTTATGCGGATCAGAAAAGAAGACAATTGGAATTTCAAGTGGGAGACCATGTTTATTTGAAGGTCAAAGCCTGAAAAAGCTCGCTAAAGTTGGGGAACTGTGCCAAGATGGCACACAGGTTTTGTGGGCCCTTCGAGATACTAGCTCGAATTGGACCCGTAGCATATCATCTTGCACTTCCATCTAATCTAAGAATTCATAATGTATTTCATGTTTCTTTGTTGAAAAAGTATATTCATGACCCTACTCATATGATTGATTGGAACTTGTTGCAAGTGGAACCTAAGGGAGAGTTCTAGGTGGAACCCCTGCACATTTTGGACCGGAGAGAAATAACACTTTGGAATAGAGTCGTCGCTAAGGTAAAGGTGCAATGGAAGCACTTTAGTCCTGAGGAGGCCACTTGGGAATTGGAGGGAGATTTGCGGAAATCTCATCCAATCATGTTCCAGGAAAGGAACGAACACTGAGGATAGTGTTTTACTGAAGGGGGAAAGGATGTGACATCCCCCAAAAATAAATATTTTTATTTTTATGTGCTAGAAATTTATTTCCGTTTTTGGCAAATTCGAATCTGGAAAATTTTTGCCATTTATGGCAATTCTGAATTTCGAATTTAATAATTGTATTTAATTATTGTCACTGTTGGGAAGAGATCTGTTTGGACCCAACTAACTATTTGACTATGACACTTGTATCACAACAGAATAATTATATTAACTGTAGGAGGACAAATGGAGCAGCCATGTTAAAATCAGTTGACCATGACTCCATGAGTGGGGAACAAGTTGGAACTGCCTCTGGGGTGATGATTACAAGTGGCAAATCAGAGATTTGGCCACTGGAAACCCCTGAAAATAAGGGATTAACAAAATCTGCGAAAATCACCAAAGGAGGGAAAAGACCTAGGAAAAAATGGATAAATAGCATATGCGAGGAGGCAGGATGCTACCAAGTATGCTGGGAAAGGATTCCCGAGCTCTCTTGTTGTTATGAACATTGCGGATTGAGTGTGAGGCAAGAGGAGTCTACTGAAACAAAATTTTCTTGCTGTTATGAACACTGTTGAGTAAGTGTGAGGGAAGAGGAGAACTGTTGGAATTGAAGGACATTGCTGAGGAGGAGTTTCCAAGTTCGCCCTCATGGATTCATGGTCAGGCTAGGGGGTGAATCGGGCAAGTGACTTTGGCTTCCCTATTCTACGGTTGGGAGGAACGTGGTTGTTCCATTTGTCTTCCTGCGGATTGGATTCAGATATGTTGATCTACCCCCTCTCTATTATGAATGACTATGTTTTTATTTCGATGTCTTATTAAATCCGAACTTGAATGATGTCCACTCTCTGTCTGAGGGATTTTTCTGAGGCATTGTATTGATTAAATTGGAACTGTAACATTTTTCCATTTTTGTTTGTTATGGGGAATATATGTGAAGAACATCTGTAATTATATTTCTATGGAAAGAGGAGATTAACGACAAAGAGGCAGATCCTCTCTGTAGACAAACCCCCAGGAAACCAAAACTCAGATCCCTCAGAACATATTTATTAATGACCAATCTCTGGTGGAATGATATTCTTAACTATGTATTTACATAGATGCACAGATCTAGTACTGTTGACATTTAATGCATTGATTTAAAAGAGGATCTAAGTGGATATTATAGAATTTACCCTATACAAAGAATTGTATCCTTTGTGCCCCTCTGTGCGTGTAAATTTCCTAATTCCTTAGGCATTTGGAATTCTGTGAAGTAAAAGTATATCGTATCCTTCTACACCCTCAGTCTCCCAGAAACAAAAGTAAGATTTCTCCCAGAAAACGAAATTTGAGAGTACCCGCAAAGGTTAAAGACCAAGGAGTGATGAAAATAGTGTGAAGAGTTACAGTAGGAGCTCTCTCTGTTAAGGTCCTAACCCGCACATAGGTAGATCAATGTATTCAGATGCAATAAAGGTCAATATTAATAAGACCTTTCAATAAAATATAATAAGGCGGATGTAAGAAGACCTAATAGAAGCTTCCGCTTCTAGAAGGATCTTCCTCTAGATGCTTCTCTTAATAGACACATTTAGTATAAATAAGGGTCGAGGGTATGAAAACCCTAGCTTGGAGATTATTGTAACAGAGCGTTGCTCGACTGGAGGTTGCCCCCTCGAAGAGGCCTATGAACATTGCCTTCTGAATCAAAGTGTTATTTTTGTTGCTATTTCGTATATTATTTCTGTGTATTGTGAAGATTATGTTGGATATTTTACTGTTATTCTGTCATTTCTATCATTTCATTTCTGTTCTGCATATTTTATATATCTGGTATCTTGCAAGTGGTATCAGATCACTTTCCTTGGCAGAAATTGTGGGTATTTTTTTTCAGGGTAGAGACGTATTCCGGCGTCTTTAAGCCACAGAGATCTGTCGTTACGCGCAT
>ML780518.1:594644-657750 GCA_009831015.1 Picea engelmannii | reverse complement strand
TGTGGAATTAATCCTTGTGCCATGAATGACTGTTTTTCTGTGTTGATGATGCGGAGTTCTTGTCGCCCTGTGCGGACGAAATTTCAGTGATAACAGTTTGGATTAACATGGATGCACATGAATATGTATTTTGTTTTTCAAAATTTGAATATTTTATATATTTTTAGTGACTGGTTTTTTGATCCAGTTTTTTACCAGTTCCGATTTTTTGGGTTGATCAGTTCAACAACCGGTCTAGTTCTGGTAACTATGGTTGGAAGATCCATCAAATGGACATGCAGACCACCTTTCTAAATGGTCTCATAAAGGAGGAGGTGTACATTGAGCAGCCTCAGGTATTTGAGATGCATGGGAGAGATTCTCATGTGTGTAGATTGAAGAAGGAATTGTATGGGATGAAGCAAGCTCTTAGAGCTTTGGTATTCAAGGATAGATACATACTTGTAGCAGATGGGTTTCAAGAAGAGTGAGGCAAATCCCAACCTTTACTTCATTGTGGTTGGAGAGGATCCTCTCATTCTTGTGCTATATGTGGATGATCTCTTCATTACAGAGGTTGAGAGACTCATAGTTGGTTGCAAGGAGAGCCTTGCTTTAGAGTTTGAGATGAAAGACATTGGAATGGTGCACTACTTCTTGGGATTGGAGGTTTGGCAGGAGCCTAGACACATCTTTCTAGGACAGGGAAGATATGTTGTTGATATTCTGAGGAGATTCTAAATGGAGGATTGTAGGCCCATGTCCATACCCATGATAGCCAACTGGAAGAAGCTTCACTCTTCCGAGTCAGAGTTGGTTGATCACACTTTGTATCGTTATTTGATTGGTTCGTTGATTTATCAGGTCAACACCAGAACAGATATTTGTTTTGTTGTCAACTCTCTTAGTCATTTTATGGTGGAGTCTCATAGAGTGCATTGGGTGGCAGAAAAACATGTGCTCAGGTACCTTAAGGGTATAGTGGATTATGTCTTGAAATATGGGAGAGAGGATGGAGTCAGATTGATTGGATACACAGACTTGAATTGGACTGGGTGTGTCAATGACAAGAAGAGTACCTCAGGTTGTTTTTTTGGATTGGGCTCAACAATGGTGTCTTGGTTCAGTCAGAAGCAAAATTCAGTGGCTTTGAGTTTTGCAGAGGATAAGTATATGGCAGACAGTCAGGCCAGTTGTGAGGGCATATGGCTTCGTAAGTTGTTTATTAGGATATTTGGTGTGCACATGAGACCCTTGGTGATATACTGTGACAATCAAAGTTTCATCAAACTCTCTAAGAATCCATTTTTCCATGAAAAGTATAAACAAATAGATATTATATATTACTTCATCCTGGACTATGTTCAAAGAGGGGTAGTTGAGCTACATTATATATTCACTGATGACCAGGTGGCAGACATCCTCACTAAAGCTTTGGGGAGAGGCAAGTTTGTACCTTTCAAAGATAAGCTTGAGGTGGTGAGGAACACTTTCCTTGGTAAGGGGGAGTGTTAAATTAATTAAAAAGTACCAAGGACAAGTGTTTCTCATCACTTAGGTGCCTAGGGGTGAGAAAGTGTCCAATGTGGTCCCTAGTGAATTAATTTCATGTGATGTGAAATTAAAAGTGACTTTATGATAAGTTAATGAAGTGGATGACTAAAGAGTCATTTCATCATCACAGTCAATCCAATCTAATTTCCACTATTAGATTAGACGACTCTTCAACTTCCCTGATTCGACTTAGGGATTGAGGCGCCCTCATTTTGACACTTCTTCATGAGTTTTGGAAAGTGCAAGAGAGAGAGAGTCGAGTTGAGAAAGAGGAGACCATTTGCAGCCAAGAGAACGCATCCCAAGGCTAGGTCTGGCACAAAAATCAAGGAGAGAAAGTAAAGAAGCATATTGAGGTCGTACTGTACATATTTTGGGCAGGTCATACAATTGTAGCTTGGCACAAAAATCGAGGAAGTGGACTGTATGATTTTTTGAGTGAGATTGGAACAAAAATCGAGGCAACTTACAGTCACAAATTTCTGGAAATTTTTCTCAACAAGCACACACAAATTTTTAGGAAGATCGTACAACATTTAATGTTGTGACAACTGTACTGTGTACGGATTTTTGGGCACAAAATTGAGGAGTTGGTGGTACAGTTTTCTAGGTTGTTTGTGGGCACAAAAATCAAGATAAGTCTGTGTAAATAATTGTTGAATATGACTGTTGTAAGAAAATATTTCTCAAATCTCTAAATAATAATAAAATCCCCTCTCTCATTCGTTTTCCCCTTGTGGGTTTTTCCAGGGTCTAAGTTTGACAAAAAATCTCTGTGTATCATTTTTCTGGGTGTGTTTTATTTCTGGTTTATTGTTGTAGTAGACTTCATGTGTTTCAGTTTATGAATTATTTTTTATTGTTAACTAATTTGTTGTTGAAAGGTGCAATGTGGGTTGGGCATTAAACTATGTTGTGTCATTGAGACTTGAAACCGGGTTGGGGTCTAAAATTTCTACATATTTTAGGACATTGTTGAGTTGGGGGTTTCACATTTCCAAAGGTTATACCAAGAGCTTGTTAGGGATAATATAGTTGAGAAAATCAGACTTGTTACTCTTTTTCCTAAGCTTGTGTATGGTGATATGAATGAAGAGCTCATGATAGAGGTGTCTAAAGAAGACTTAAAATTAGTCTTGGAATCATTTCAGAAGGATAAAATCCTAAGCCTGAATGGGTGGATAGTAAAATTTTACATTGAGTTTTATGATTTAATTGAGGAAGATCTAGAGTGGTTGAGGAATCCAAAACTTCCAACAAGGTGTTAGGATCACTTATTTCTACATTTATTGTACTCATCCCAAAGAATGTTTCCTCGTCCTCTTATGTTGACTTCATGCCTATTTCTTTATGTAATGTCATATATAACATCATTTCCAAGATAATAGAAAAAAAATCGAAACTTGTCTTCTCTAAGTCTATCTCTCATGAACAATTTGGTTTTTCGAGTGAGAGGTAGATACTTAATGCAGTGGGGATGGCATGGGAGGTTCCGCATACCATCAAAACTAAGAAGCTCCCGACTATGATTATTAAGCTCGACTTGTCTAAAGCTTATGAGAGGGTGAGTTAGTTCTATTTAGGACTAATGCTTATTCATATAGGATTGTGTCTTCCTATGGTGAACTGGATTGCAAGTTGTATTTCATCTGTTTCTTTTTCAGTGTTGATCATTGAATCTTCCTTTAGGTTATTTATTCTTAGCAAGGGCCTTAGACAGGGTTTCTCATTAACACCTCTCCTATTTCTTATAGTTGCAGAAGAACTCGGTAAGGCAGTCAATGAATACAAGAGAAATGGATTATTTGAGGTATTAAGATGGGAATGAGACTCTTCTTAACTCATTTGTTATTTGTTGACGATGTTCTCTTATTGGTAATGGGACTACTAGACACTAAGAAATTCAGGGAGAATTGATATCTTTAGAGCAAGGCTACAAGTATGGAAAACAACTCTTAGAAGTCATCTATTTCTTTCAAAAGAATTACAAAAGGTCGAGAGCGGCAATTGTCTTTGATCTTGCCTTATAAGATTATAGCTAAACATGACACAAGACACATGGGACATAGTGTATACTATATACAATGGATATTTTCTTTCTTGAGCCTTTTGTCTTGACATAGCAGGGTTATATGCAACACTAGCAGCTCCACTTGCAGCAGATGGAGCATTAATAGCAATAGATGGAAATTGAGGGGGCCAACAACAACACTGACATTATTCCCTTTTTTTTTACCTTTACTGACATTCAACGATGATTGAGCCATGATTTTTGTGGTATGAATGAAGAAGAATGCTATTGTTGGAGAAATGATAAATCTAGGAAGTTAGAATGTCCCAGAATCCCTTCAAATCTGATTTTTCTCCTTCACCTGCACAATGTTAGAGCGTTTTCTAGTGGTTGAAAATAAGAAAGAGAGGGGAAAATCACTTTTTCTAACTCTGTTTTGGTCCCCTGTGTATCCAGCACTTCGAGACACACTAGCGCACGTGTTGGACACGAGTTTAACACAAATGTGACATGTGTCAAACTCGTGTTTGGCATGTGACATGTGCTGGAAGCATGTCACTCATATCACTTCTCTGACACATACGTTACGGACATGCAGGCCTAGATGGACATATCACGTTTCTTAGAATTATAGCTTTCAACAATGATCTAAAGTATCAAGGGTTCATTTTGAAACCCAATTATTATGGGTTCAGAGACTGGATTTGGCTATATGAAAAGATAGAGAAAAGAATAACAGTATGGTCATGGTGTAATAGATGGTTGTAATTGAGAGGGAGACTAACACTGTTATTATGGGTTCAGAGACTGTATTTGGCTATATGAAAAGATAGAGAAAAGAATAACAGTATGGTCATGGTGTAATAGATGGTTGTAATTGAGAGGGAGACTAACACTGGTTAAATCTGTTGTAGAAGACATTTTTGTATATTGCCATTCCATGGCTTACATCTTTCTTGGTTTTTTGGAAAAAATAAGAATTCTTGTGGACCAAGGATTAAGGAGAGAGACTATCCCTCTGATAAAATGGAAGAAGATTGCCAAACCCAAAGTGGCTGGGATTTGGGACTTCAAGAATATCCATTCCTTTGGAAAATCCTTAGCTGCTAAAAGCCTCTGGCGACTAATAAATTATAAAAGATTATGGCACCAAGTCATTCTTCAAAAATATTCATCCTCTATCTTATGAAGATTGGGTAAGATTGCTTGTGAAGCCTATCTCCAAAGCTTCAAGAATGTGGAAGGCACTTGTATTATCTTTCCCACTGCTAAGAAATTGGTTGGCATGGAGAATTGGGAATATGGAAAATCTTAGGATTGGTGTTGATCCATGGGTTGGATGTGCAAGTCATTATTATTATCTTTCCCACTGCTAGGAAATTGGTTGGCATGGGAAATTGGGAATATGGAAAATCTTAGGATTGGTGTTGATCCATGGGTTGGATGTGTAAGTCATTATTATTATCTTTCCCACTGCTAGGAAATTGGTTGGCATGGAGAATTGGGAATATGAAAAATCTTAGGATTGGTGTTGATCCATGGGCTGGATGTGCAAGTCATTATAGACTTCCAGTTGAGTTGATTGAAACTTTACATTTTCAAGGAATATTGTCTTTAGCAGATGCTGTTGACCCTTTGTCAACCACATTATGTCACCAAGGTTGGAAAAGTGCGACAGGATGGGGCTGGCAGGTTTTGAATCAGAAAGATGGAATGCCTATGTTCACAGGCTTCAACTGAGCTAAATCAGAATAAGGGATAAAGAGGATGTTCTGATTTGGTCCAAAAACCCTACATCAGGGAGATACACAGCATGCCTAGGATATAAGGCAATGTTCTCTGAAGATTGGCAGGGAGGAAATGAATTGTGTTGGAAGGAAATTTGGAAGATTAAGAATCATCCGAAAACAATAATTTTCTTGTGGTTGACATTGGCTAATAAGGTTCTAACTTGGGAAGTATTGCAAAGAAGGGCATAGCAAGGCCCTGGAATTTGTGTTCTTTGTATAAGTGATGGACAAACAATTACTCATTTACTGATCCATTGTCCATTTACAAAGGAACTTTGGGCAGATTCTTTGACACTAATAGAAGGAAAAGGTGAATGGAATGGAAACATTGTTGAGAAATGTCTGAAACACTGGTATGAAGACAAGACTGGGAAGGACCATAGGGATTTGCCTGTCTTTTGGGCATTATGACTGGCTAGAAATTCCATATTATTCTAGGAAAAGGAGGTCCTTCCTTTTCAGGTTTCTCATCAAATTAGTTATGCATATATATGTATATAGACTGCAAGAAAAACCAAGTGAGCAAGAAAAGTAAGGGAACTGGAAATTGATAAGTACTTGACCTGGGGCATTTTTTATGGAGCCAGTGAAGGGACCCTTGGAGTCTGGAGCAGGAGGGATATTTTTTTTTATCTAAGGATCACAAAATGTCTTTCAAGGCTGGTCTTGCGGAGGGCACTATCAACTGGGCAGAGATGAATGCTCTATTGTCATTGTTGAGATTTGTTGTGGAGAGGAATGTTTCTCAAATTCAAATTTTTGGCGACTCCCAGCTTGTAAGACACTGGATGAATGGTAAAAGTGTGCTACAAAACTTACTCTTATCACCCATATTTGATCAGCTGAAAGAATTGGAAAGGAATTTCATGAAAATTACTCTCTCACGTATACGGAGAATTGAATACAAAACTTACTCTTATCACCCATATTTACAACCATAAATTTCCCAACAGAATTCATAAATATGAGCACCAAAGTAATCACCTATCTCGAGGCTGTTCCTTAGGTCAGATACCTATGAAGGTGCAGTAATGTTAGAGAGCAAATCATTTGACAGATGGCTTCATAGGTTGTGTGGTTATAAGAAAGGCCAAAGTGAGGTGAGAGAGATTGTCACACTTACTAACCTTAGAAGCAAACTGAATCTTGAAGGAAAGTGCTCCTAACTTTAATTCCAGTCTTGGAACCTTCATCATCTCCAAGAAAATCTGTCAAATCTGTCAAAGATAAACCCATCCCAACTAATTACATATTCACTTCACCATCATGCTAAAAAAAGAGATGACTTCAGGTTCTTGTACTCATGGAACCTTCATCATCTCCAAGAAAATCTGTCAAAGATAAACCCATCCCAACTAATTACATATTCACTTCACCATCATGCTAAACAAAAAGATGACTTCAGGTTCTTGTACTCAAGGAAGAAAGGGGCATGTTATTCTGTTCGTTGCATATGGTAAAGCAAGAGCTTTTATAAAAAAATATTTCATTTCAATCCATAGTATGCAATAACCCTCAGTAACCTTGTTGGTATGAACTTCGTATAATCTTTTTTTAAGTTTATAGAAGCCAGAACAGGAACTGTTTAGTCATGAACAGAATTACATGCAAAGGCTCTGTGAATATTTTTCTGCATCTAAGGTTCCGAGGGCGGGACTTGATCACCATGATACCCTTATACATGAGCCCTTATGAGGAATCGATGTAATTTATGTGCCCTATATAGCAATGTAAGAACAATGGAGGAAACAATTAAGAAATGATACGGCTGCAGACCTGCAAGAAGGTTTTGTAAAACATGACTCTCCCCCTTAGAGCTATTCAACCATTTCCAGTAGGGTAACACATACTTTGTGTGCGTCCATTCTCCAATCAACTAGACACTAGAAAAAAGATAAATAAATCTATTTGACAAATCCACTTGTTGAAAAGTATGAGAGATGCTCAAACCTGCTCACACTCTTTGTCCCCATCATAGCCCTACATATTTGAAAAGCACCAAGTTTTATTCACAGTATTGAAATATAGATGTATGTTATAGAATAGTGTGAAAAGTTTTAGATGAAACAATTACTATTGAGATTATCTAATCAAAACATTTGCAAAAGATTCTGTAACAAAGTTTGATGTCAGAAAAAATATCAATACATAATAACGAAAAATGACACCATTGTTTTTTCAAAAAGTTATATGTTGCTAAATGCACTTCTTCCTTTAGTAGGAATAACTTTATAAGGATCTCCACCAGGTCAGTATCTACAATTGAGTCATCTAGAGAGCCCACATTGCATTCATTGTTTTTTCAAAAAGTTATATGTTGCTAAATGCACTTCTTCTTTTAGTAGGAATAACTTTATAAGGATCTCCACCAGGTCAGTATCTAAAATTGAGTCATCTAGAGAGCCCACATTGCATTCTTTACTCCAAAGACAACAATGAAAAACAATGGAATGTCCAATAAAGCTGATAGGAAAGGAGGAAATTTAGTGTGCTACGATTTGCTTAAGGAGTCATCCACCACATACTCTAATCCATCACTTTGAAAGAGAATGCTTAAACTTTATAAAATCATATGTAAGCTTGGTAATTTGTTAAAATAAAGGTTATGATAGGCAGCTAAGCTTACATATATAAACACAGAAATTGCTATGAACTGCAGAAAAACTTGGAATTGTGCAATCTAAGATTTTTTTTAATTGTTGCTAACAATAGCAAGTAAAATGGATCCAATTTTTGGCACTATTTTAAGCTGAATTTGAAGCATCACATAACTGTGATTTGTTCTCAAGCTCAATGTGATTTGTTCTCAAGTTATGTGATTTGTTCTCAAGCTCAATGTGATTTGTTCTCAAGTTCAATGGATATAATTTTTGGCACCAAAAGATGAATTTGAAGCATTAAATAATTGTGACATAAAGCTGAATTTGAAGTATCACATAATTGCGATTTGCTCTCAAGCTCAATGGATCTAAATTTTGGCACCAAAAGCTGAATTTAAAGCTTTAAATAATTGTGACATAAAACTGAATTTGAAGCATCACATAATTGTAACATATACTCAACCTCCATGGATCTAATTTTTGGTACCAAAATCTTAATTTAAGGCATTAAATAATTGTGACATGTTCTCAAGCTCAATTGCATAGTTACGGATTCACAGCTCACAATTAAGTGACAATGAACCTCCATGGATCTAATTTTTGGTACCAAAATCTTAGTTTAAGGCATTAAATAATTGTGACATGTTCTCAAGCTCAATTGCATAGTTACGGATTCACAGCTCACAATTAAGTGACAATGGACATTTTATTCTTGTAAAAGCTGCATGTAGGCAATTCAAGATATTGTGCAGCAATGCCAATATTTTCATGTGAAGATGTGCAATAAAATGGCTGCACTCCTGCCACTCCATAAAGGACATCTGCTACGGAGAGTGTCTATAATATTTTACCCATAAAGCTTACCATCACATCTAGCAATGGCATCTTGACCTTTCTAAGTGTTACACCTCATATTGTAATAGGTTTCACATTGTAATTTTCATCACATTGATGGAGATTTGCAGTTGGTACCTTTTAAGCATTGGATCAACTTGGGGGTGTACATCGTCATGGGTCCCTTTCTTTTCATGGCCTTGGATTATTTTGATGGAGGTTTTTGGTTGGGGGAGTCTCACTTCTCCTTTGATGATTATGCTCGCTGGTTCGGTGGTCTTCTCACATGTGCTTGCCTTGTGATCACCGTTTGGTTGTGCATTTAATGGTTATGGAACATGCTATCTCATCATGGTGTGGTTTTGATATACTTGTTTATCTTGGATGTGCTACATCTTGTTCATGGATGATGGTTCTATCCCCTCAAGGGGTTAGATGATGATGTTAGGAGGTAGATATTTCATGATATTGTTGGAGTGTTTTAGTGACTATTTGTGATGATGTATTTTTTATGTCACTAGGAGGGGATGTCATACATGGTCCTTCTTGGTTGAATGTTTGGAGGGGACATACTTGATGCTACATGGAGTTCGCGACTTATTCATGTCCCCTTTTCCTTTGGTGTTGATGTGTTGTGGTGGTGCACTTTTCCTTGGTGGGATTTCCCTAGGTAATATTACTTAACATTGTAACATTTGTTAGAGATCACTTAGGGGGAAATGTCTTATGTTAGTATCCTTGTTGATGTGATTTTTCTTTAATTTGAGTAAGAGAAGGTGGATACTACATAGATCTTTGTTGATCTAGCCTTGTCTAAGGTTTGATGAGGTATTAATCATGTAATAGTCCTTTGGTGGTGTGCCCTAGGTTCAAGCCTAGGTTGAACTTCTATTTTATCATTATGTTGTTATCATGGTGGGGTTATTGCTAGGGAGAACAACTTATTTGCATGGTACAACACTTTTTGGAGCACACTCCCCTTATTGGCACACATGTTGATGTTGATTTAATCAGTTGGCAACTATTGGGAGGTTGGACCATGGTTGTATTAGAGGATTAACCTTTGTGCACAAATGTTGAGGTTGATTTAACCATTCAATGGTTAATTTTATCTAGATTAAAAGTAATTGCTTGGAGGCTCTATTTCACTTTGCACCTTTTCACACTTGAAGGGGTTAGTTGGAGGTTAATTGAGGGATTTTGATGGAGAGCTATGCTCTTTACCACATATTTCATGGTTTGCATGGATTATTCCATTTTTTATTGGAGGATAACATGCATTTCTAAGGTGCACCTCTTTTGGTTTGTTGAGCATCATTAAGAAGGTGGTTACGGAGGAGTATTTTATTGTTTATTGATAACCACCTTGGCACACTTCTCTAGGGAACCCTTCCCTTGTGCACATGGTTTGGGGAGCTAGTTGATGGGCTTGCAAAAGAACACATGGTTTTGGCACATATTTTGATGGAGGCTAATCACTTTGGCACTTCTTACTA
The DNA here is from genome assembly GCA_009831015.1 of Picea engelmannii. Lineage (NCBI taxonomy): Eukaryota > Viridiplantae > Streptophyta > Pinopsida > Pinales > Pinaceae > Picea > Picea engelmannii. Next base: position 647,486 of record ML780518.1, on the reverse strand, counting down.
GGGTGCACTTCATATGGAGGATATTTTGTATTTGATGGTTGGTTGAAATAGTTATATGGCATAGTCTTCTAGGGGGAACCTCTCCTAGGTGATGTTTCATCATTATTGCATGGATATTTCAACTATACTTGGCATAATTTGACCTCTATTCGAGAATGCCCTCACATCTTTGACTTGACACATACTATTTTATCTAGAGGTTGTTATAGAGTTTTATTAAGGAGCATTAAGAGGACAATTGTCTCCTTGCATGCATCTTGCATGGACTAAGAGCTTGAGGAGGGCCAAACATGTCACTTTGCATGGATGTATTTGATCTCCTTCCTATATTTGGAGCATTATCTTGGAGGGAACACATGTGGAGACATTCCACTTGCTATTTTGGGAGTTGACAATTTTTTCCTTATGGAGCTCTCCATCTAGTTGGAACTTTACATGTTCATCCATGGAATTGGTTTTCTTTGTAATGTCCCCATTTTTGGATTTACTTATGTTACAGATTGGGATGCCTGTCAGAGTAACTAGTTGAGGGTGATAGTGAGATCGGGAGGTATTGAGGATATTTGTTGGGCCCAACTCACATTAATCATGATATTTCATCATCAGGATCCATTCCGCACAAATTTTATTTGGTTTCGTTCATTTCAACGATTTCCGTAATTTTGAGTCATTATTGAACATATTTTAATTAAATTCACTAAATATGTCATTTTGGGCATAATATGTGAAGAAACACCTTAGTGTAATAGCTCATTGGAATCGGGAGAAAAAACTCTACAGAATAAGATGATGAAAAGTAACTTTTAGTGGCCGGAAAAGCCATAGGGGAAAATTAATCACTTTTTAGAGGAAAAAAAGATTAATTAATTAATAAAGTGGTTTTATGAAGAAATATTAAAAATAAATTAAAAGTCACTTGGAGAGAAAAGGTAAACTGAGTTATAAAAGAGAGATATGAGCTTCTATTCTCTCATTATGTTGTTTGATATTTTGATGTCTAGTTTCTTAGCTAGAGAGTCCATGATACTTAGGAGTTTTGAGGGTTTTGACTGAATAAACCCTAGAGATCAAGAGCCCATGGTACTTGGGGGTGGAGTGAAAGATTCTCCTGTTCTTGATCCAAGCTTGGCCAAGGAGGTGAAAGATCCCCCCTCACCATTCTACATCAGTTCAATTCTTACATGAGTGATTAGTAGCATTCATGTTTTAGAGAAATTTCGGGGGTATAATGATACCTTCAATAACCTCTCTCTATCCAATACCTCCAACACAAGCACTCAATATAGAGGAATAAAGAAGCCATAAACCATTTACAGTTTCTAATTCCACATGTTGGAAGCAGTTGACAGTTTTTTGGCATTTACTAAAAAAATATCATTTCATGCATGAATTTCGGCTTTTACCAAAAAAAAAGAGTCTTTCATGTATGATTTTTTTATTTTAATAAAAGCATTATTTCATGCATGATATTTGGTTTTACTAATAACATTACTTAAACTGCAATAATGTGGGTTGGAAACCTCCAATAATCTTGGCATCTTCTAAAACCATTAACTGCAAAGTGCATGGCACACATTTTCATTAACTGCAAAGTGTATGGCACACAATTCCAAACAAGAATTACATAAACTAGGTACTTCATCACAAAAATTATTTAGCATAATATATACTAATACAATTTTAAGCATCAATGTAATCAATGTACTCTCTGATTTCAAATGCATCGTATTTCCTACGAAGCAAAACAATTGGAAATTAACTTCCCTTCATAACAGGCATTATCAGTTATGAGGAAGAATAAGGAGAAGAGATCGTTATTTTACTAGAGCATCACTTCACTGAAAGGGCTGGACCATTTATTTCAGACCTCATCACAACTAAATACAGATTAACAGTTATGTGGAAGAATAAGGAAAACAGATCATTATATTATTAAAGCACGACTTCACTGAAATGGCTTGACCATTTATTTCAGACCTCATCACAAATAAATACAGATTTGTATAATTTATCATTCAGTGGGAAAATAGTTGTAGAAGAAGGTAGTTGGTCATCCCATAATAATGGAATATGAATAAAAGTTATTTGCATGAAGGATTGACAGGCAGGCGTCAGTACTAGCAAGCTAACTGTCCACTTTATGTCCACTTTATGGTCAGGGATTTGGGATTAGTTAAGTAAGTTGTTGTTAATGTTATTGGGCATTTGACTAATTTCATGTCAGTAGGTGTTTGGTTTGAATCTTCACCTAACTGTCCACTTTATGATCAGGGATCAGTTCAATAAGTTGTTGTTAATGTTATTGGGTATTTAACTAATTTCATTTCAGTGGGTGTTTGGTTTGAATCCTAGTGGATGAAACACATTAGTTTACCATAATAGTTTAAAAGAGATTCCATCAGAAATGTGGCCAAGCATCCCTAGAGTTTATTGCTAAATTTTCAGGGAAAAGGAAAAAACAATACTTTACAACTAAATTTTTCTAGGTGAACCCATTACTTTGCACTGTGTTTTACATTCCAAACGGCTCACTTTTGCAATCATGTTACTCTCTTTCTTGGAATAGGTGGAATAAAAATAGTTCCTTTGGGTTTCACCTTGAATAAATGTGCATTTTTTACACAGACAAGAATACTTATTTTTCACCAAATCCGTTTCATCATGCCATTTGAAAGTACTAGATATCAAGTGTATAAAAGGCTAGCTGCAAAATCTTCCACCCATCTCAGAATTTAAGATTGCCAAATGACGGAGGAATCGTAACCTTGTATTTCCAACTCATGAAATTTATCAGCATCTGGTTTTTTCATATCGAATTCTAAAGCAATCCTTTTACGAATCCTTAAATCTATCATGCTCACAGAGGACATAACTAGACGTAATTTTAGCACATTCAGACACAAAAAGAAAGGTTTGTACATTCCAATTGCTATTAAAAAAGTAACAGGAAGCATTGAGGATGACAATTATGTTGAGAAAAGAGAGTGAGTTGCAGAAAAGCTGCTTTCCAATGCTTATTTGAGAATCACAAGAAGACCTTATTACGATCACGTTTTGCTGGTGTCTTTATGAACAAGACAAATTGCAGCCTCCTTTCAAGCAAATTGGAGGTATTCCAGGTTTAACTGCATGAAACATTCACCATTTTATGCCTAGATTCCTGGCGAGGAAGAGGTGATCAACATATTGAATAACCGGAGTTGATGCAGCTATATATCTTTGCATTTGTGCCCGAAAAGATTCCTCTGCACCAATATCAAATCATATCATCAACAAAATAATGAGAACTTTAGGAATGCAAAAGGAAAATTGATTTAATTTAGAAAAGTGCGAAATCAAAAGACAACTTCGCATTGACTTCAACAAGTCTACTACTTCCAGTCGTAATATCTGAAAGTTATCACCTTCACTAATAGCCACAATGCTCTTTTCGATATCAACAGGAGAGGGGATGCAGTGTCTAGTGATGTTTCAAGGCTGATACAGGGACGTCACTTAAAATCTACATACAAAGTCTGGAGTAGGACAAGTTCTTTGCTGGCATAAAGTACTGTAACATTCTATCTCCATTCGTTTCTTGCATCAGATACCCAGAGTTTCCATGAGTAGTTTTTTCATTGTTTGGAACATGCAAATGCTGCTGTGTTGATTAAGAGAAAACATCACTTCCAACCAGATTCTTCAAACCTGGTCTATTCTCTTCCAACCAAATTCATGAAACCTGATCTCTTCTAACTGTCAATTTTTACCTTAACTTGCACTTTAGGTTATTAACAAACAATCCGAGGTACAAACAAAAACAAAACTGTCAAAAGAGATTGAAAACTGGCTCACCTAGATTAGATGATGGCCCACCATCTAATATACAAAGAGGAACGAGTGTAGCAGACTGGTATTTGAATTCATGCCATCACAACCTTGTCAAGAGATTTTGACAGAGTGCAGATGAATGTGTTAGGTGGGTGAAGTTGCATGTTCTTGTTCTGGAATGGTGCATCTAAGCTCCTACATTGGGTGCTGTGAAATGGGTTAGAAGGTCAGCTGAAAGAACAAGCTTTGAATTTAATAATTTATTGGCATCTAGATCTAGCCGTCGCAAGAAGCATTGTCTACTTGGGTTAGAAAATCTAGGCCAACCTTCAGTAAGGTGGAAATCATTCTGTGTAGTAGAGATTATTTTGAGGCAATGTTTGACATTGAATTTGATAGGGAGAAGGCCTTCAACAGGGACCCTTCATGAAAAAAGCAGGGTTATTCATGAAATATTAGAATGAAGATTTTGATCTAGCTTCTTCCTGGTTTTACCCCAATCTAGGTTCATCTATTGTTCCTACTATTGGATTCTTGAAACTAGGAAATATGAAGATACCAGAGTTAGGCATCGGTAAGCTTGTTAAGGTGGAGGATATGATTGAGGTGTTATGGCCACATATATCTGGATATGCATAGAAATGGATTTGGTATTGTCATTCCAAACTTACAAACACTGGGTTACTCATTAGTTCAATCCATTGACTTTAAGGACGTACTCTTCGAATATCATCATGAACGTGGGCATTTGGCAAAAGCTTCTCTTAAGGAGGAAGGGTTTCCACTGACAAGATAAGAAGCATAAAGCTTGAGAAGTGGAGGGTGACTCTCATGGTATTAAATTACCAAGTCAAGGAGGTCTTTATTTGAACCTGAGCAAGATGTCCCGTGATAATTGCCAGAGAATGAAGCCTGTGATGTAGGGATAACAAACAAGAAGCCGTGGCTTCCTACTATTGGGATAATACAAAGGGTGGTGGGTCGCTAATCTAATGGAAGCTACTAAAGCATAGTGGCCTAGTGATTTAGGAAGTGGGTGATCCCCAAAATCTAATAGAGAGGTTGCAGAATAAAATGGAAAAACTTTCATATTTGTGGTTCTGATAAATTGTCAGCTACCCAAGCATAGTGGCCTCACTACCCTTAACCTTATCTGGCAATTGAGTGATAATTAATAAAAAATTTAAATTTTATTTTAAATTTGAAAGAAAAACCATTATACTAACTATAGAATCAACAGATTTATTAAAAATTACTTTAAATCTTAAAAAGAGAAAAGCAAACAACGCACCATCTTCCTTTAGAATTTTGAAAAGTTGAGCTCTCGTTGGAATGGCATACATCCCTGCGGCCACGGCCTTCCTAACAGCCCAGCCTTGTGATGAAGCAAGCACTCGTGCATATGCTGTTGAAGCTGGCTCTCTCAAAGAGTTTCCTCTACAACAATACCACAAATATCTTAGATATGACAAACGTATGATTAGAAAATAGTCAATTAAAAGTCCGTTCTGAGCAAGAATGTCATGAATGAGCAAGAAACGATCATTTAAAATCGCTGCACATATATGGATGCAAAAAGTATGGATAATCAACTAACTTCCAGAACAAGAACATTAAAAAAAAATAGCACAGAAGAACATACTCTGTCGAAAGAATTTCCTCAAATAACACCTTGACCATCTCCATCCCCTGCTTAACTCTTAACAAATTACGTGACCGGCTTCCTGCTCTCCTTACAGAATTTGTTTTTACATCATGATCCAGCAATGCGGGCAATGTATCGAAGGATTTTGATGCTTCCATTAAATCCCTAACCTGTATTTATTTCCTCTTGGTCATTTTCCCCAAATTATAAGTTATAAGAAGCATATATACAACATTATGCTCTCTGATAAAATAAAATCTTAACTTTCGCACGCTACAAATAAAAACAAGCCAGGAGATTAAGTGTTTGTGCTGTCTGTTCTTTATAAGCCAATAGCATTCGGATGTCAAGAATAAATTTCAAGTCAGAGAAGATCAGATTTCAGAAATATGTGGTGGTGAAAACTATACAATTCTTGCAACTCTTATAATTAGAGTTCAAGATATATGTTGGTTTCTTTGATCCTCAAGAATAGATCAGATTTTATCTATTCTCGAGAACAAAAGCACACTTTTTCTCTTTTGTGAGATGCAAATATTAAAGTTAGACATTGTGAGCATATTTTGATAGACATTTTGAGCATATTTTGATAGTTTAGTAGTGCAACTAGAAATTATGAGCAGATTTTGGTAGTGTAAGGGTCTCTATAAATATGATATTTAACCTCACTGATTATTCTAACATTTTATCATGATGGCAGAGACNTTTTGATAGACATTTTGAGCATATTTTGATAGTTTAGTAGTGCAACTAGAAATTATGAGCAGATTTTGGTAGTGTAAGGGTCTCTATAAATATGATATTTAACCTCACTGATTATTCTAACATTTTATCATGATGGCAGAGACCATAATTAAAATTGCTACTGCAGAGTATGGTGTCCCATGCTCATCCCAACCAATATATGAAAAAAAAGGGAAATGTAAAAAAAATGATTAACAATCAGGAATAAAATGACCCCTAACCAATATGAGAAAAAAAGGGAAATGTAAAAAAAAATACTAACAATCAGGAATAAAATGACCCCAGATCACAGAGTTAATGGTAAATGTGGAACTTTGACAAATTGGGCATCTGGTTCCAAATGGATTTCACAAATGTCGCTTAAAATAACTGCCTGATGTGCATATAAAAGGACGGTTGAAGTTTGTCCAAATTTGCAGAGCAATGAACAATCATTATAAAAACCAGGATATATATATATATATATATATGGATTACCATTGTTTATGAATCTCTGCATGTTTTTCTTTGACCAAAATGACCCCAGATCACAGAGTTAATGGTAAATGTGGAACTTTGACAAATTGGGCATCTGGTTCCAAATGGATTTCACAAATGTCGCTTAAAATAACTGCCTGATGTGCATATAAAAGGACGGTTGAAGTTTGTCCAAATTTGCAGAGCAATGAACAATCATTATAAAAACCAGGATATATATATATATATGGATTACCATTGTTTATGAATCTCTGCATGTTTTTCTTTGACCTCATTATGATATTTAGAAGAATATTATTAACACTTTCACCATATTTTCATGGTTAAATGAGGTGGAAGAAACTTCATTGACACTATGTAAAGTGTTAAGATAATTTTTTCATAATATTGATATGAGAGCATACCCTTCATTCAAAATTATCTTAATATTACTTGTATTTGCAAATCTTAATATTACTTGTATTTGCAAGTTATGACATGATGTTTAGAAGAATATGGTTAACACTTTCACCATATTTTCATGGTTAAATGAGGTGGAAGAAACTTCATTGACATCATGTAAAGTGTTTAGATAATATTTTCATAATATTGATGTGAGAGCATACCCTTCATTCAAAATTATCTTAATATTACTTGTATTTGCAAGTTATGATATGATGTTTAGAAGAATATTATTAACACTTTAACCATATTTTCATGGTTAAATGAGGTGGAAGAAACTTCATTGACACCATGTAAAGTGTTTAGATAATTTTTTCATAATATTAATGTGAGAGCATACCCTTCATTCAAAATTATCTTAAGATTACTTGTATTTGCAAGTTATGATTTGTTAGCTTTCCTTCGCCTTGATTTGTGATTGTTCGTCTCATAGATAATCCCAAAACATGTCTTATTTCTACTATTCTAATAATAATTACAAGTCTGTCTTATTAATACAGTGACATATCCATTAATATAAGTTTTACTAATAAAATCAAATATCAATTAATACTCTACTCATGTCATGCCCTCACCACCATGTAAGGGTGTTTACAAGTCTGTCTTATTAATACAGTGACATATCCATTAATATAAGTTTTACTAATAAAATCAAATATCAATTAATACTCTCCTCCTGTCATGCCCTCACCACCATGTAAGGGTGTGTAAGGGTCCTGTCATGCCCTCACCACCATGTAAGGGTGTGTAAGGGTGGGTGTTGAAATCATATTTTAAATGTTTTATGTTTAAAATATGATTTCAGATTGCTAAATTGTTGAAATTGTATATTTTAGTGGTTTATTTTTGGTCAATTTTGTTTTAAATTTGGATAAAAATTGTTGGAATTGTATATTTCAGTGGTTGAGTATATATAATCTTAGTGTTTCAGAAAATTTACAAGACTATGAATCTATTTATGCATTCACAAAAATGTAATTTAAATAACAGAAATGGATTATTTCATCAAAATTTATATCACCGGATTCAAGTGAAAAATATCAAAACAAAAATATTTAGACAACATCAAATTGAAATTGAAATAGCAATTTATTATGTGGCAAATCCAATTCAACACAATCTATTTTGTGGCAAATCCACTCAACATTCTACAGGGGCTACAGAGATTTAATGTGTCTCAGAAAGCAGCTTTAAACGTTATAAGTTTGCTGGATTTAAAACAGATTTACACCATTTGCAGAGTGCATTGCATTAGCCAGTGATGGAGAATAGATTTTCATCTGTTTAAGCTCAATTTAATTTCTTCTTGATGTTGCCTTAAAGATGAAACTCAATTCAAGTTACAAAACTACATTAGTTGCACCCAGGGACTACATTAATTTCACCGAGGGAAACAAGGGACTACATTAATTTCACCTAGGGAAACAAGGCTAAGTCTACAAAATTACATTAATTGCACCGAAGCAAGCAAGAGGATCTGCAGCCTACATTAATTGCACAGAGGCAAGCAAGGGGATCTACAGCCTACTGAAGAGATGCCAAATTATTTTGTGTGGGCTTAATTTTCTTTCTTATATATAAAAATATAGCATAGTTAAGAGTTGAAATGTAACATTGTTTCCTGGATATATCAATTGTGAAAGATTGATGAATAAATTTGGATTAATAAGGTGGATTTATGAAACTTACAAGCAAAACATATAAAAGGAATCAAGGCTATCGAGTGCTAAAAATAGTGGCGGATGTCACCTTAGCAGCATACTCCACCTCCGCAAACCTGAAGGCGATTCCCAAGGAACCAAAGAGAACAGAAAGTAACGAGGCAGCTTCCGAAAACTGGGCCACTCCCAAATCATCGTTCTCGGCCATGAGAATGGCCGTTAATTTTTCAAAAGCTTCTCCAATCACACGAAGAGGCTTCTCTACCCCGCTTATGACTTGGCCTTCGTCTACTGTCATGTTTGCTACAGACACTTCAAATGCACTGCACACTATTCCTGAACAAATTAATGGAGAGGAGAGTGTGCAAGATGCGAGGTGCGAGGCTAGGAAGTGAACGTGAAGAGAGGTGGCATACTAGTAATCTAGCTGCTCTGGATATTCCCTGGAGAATGATTTTACTTTAAAGTGATGGTCGGCAACTCTCTTTTCTCTTTATTCTCGGTATGACTTTGTCGATTTAGATCTCTTTATTCACTAATACTGTGACTTTGTACAATTTGCCATCCAAGCGTTCATTATTTTGTCAAAAGAATAACGATGGGTTTTCTTATAACGACGCGTCTTCTTTTTGGTTGGCGTGCCCTAATTTGGCTGCCAATATTCATTAACAGCATAATTGTTTCAAGTGCCAACAGCACTGATCAACACTAATTCTTATTCTCCATTGTGAAATTATATGCAAATAAGATAAGATCAACACTAATTCTTATTCTCCATTGTGAAATTATACGCAAATAAGATAAGATAAGAATATACATTCCATACATAATATTTTTAATATTTTTTTTGAAAAGTATATAATTCAATAAATAACAAGGTTGCTAGGTAGTATATCTCTTTCGAATATAATAATGAAAGTATTGTTTAAGGAGATAGGGAGAGAAGGAGTAGGCATGAAATGACTAAATAGCAGAAATATTTATTACAATGACATTGGGGGAAGTGAAGACAGCAATAAGACTTCAAAGTTTTTGGCCAATAAGATATATAAATGAGATTTAAAATTTAAAATTAATCATTATTTTTTAAAACTTTAGATAAAGGGGTGTATATTTTATGGTCAACCATGAACTAATAGAAAGTCAAACCTAACTCAACACTATATACCATTCCTATCGTAGTATAAAAGAAACACCTTTATAAGGTAAGTTATCATATGAACCCATAGTTTGCATTTATATTTCAAAGTTACATTAAATAGATAATAACAATAAGTTAAAGATTGTTTACTAAACATGATATTAATAAATATATAATCTAGAAGAGGATTGACCTAATAATATGTAATCAATATAAGATTTAGCTAGGTGAGTCAAGTTTCAAAAACAATCCAAAACATATCTTGGTGTCACACTTCGTCAAAATGGTTGCATGATGGACTCAATTTTGTATGTTTTTGAGTCAAAATATAAGTTTATAATTACATCTTAAGAATGTTATAGACTATTCCCCAAGCCACCACACATACTTTAGATAGAGAATATTTATTTGATGAATGAGATGTGTTCACATTTTTCTAGGATCGACAAAATAGTGATGTTTCTTTGTTCCTATGCCATGGTCCATGGCTAAAGCCAAGGTGTTAGGACATAATATTATGCTTTGGGGATTGATGGGAGATGTGTGAGCCCTAGTGCCATCACATATGCCCTGAATAACAAAGCTTTGGCTTGTGAGTTTGAAATGGTAGTCATTCAACAATTGTTACGCTGGGGATGGTTCTTGGTGATAAAGGAATGGTATGGGACCAAAGGCCAAAGTATTAGACCATAACATTTGTCTTTAGGACTTGTTATCCCCTAGCCTAGGGATAACTAAGGAGATCACGTCTCGAGGCCCACATGTCCTATACATGGAGTACTGAGAGCCAGAAAACTTGAGCATGGCCTCAGAGGGCCCCTCTTTTATTTAGTACAGTCCACGTATCACCAACAACAGTATCCATCAGACCAGCGTCGTCCTGAAGTAGCATTGAGTCTCGCTCCATGAGGTAACAAGTTCGGGTATCACGGTATGTATCACTCTGATTTTTGAAGCACTTGAACATGTTGTATCAAATCCTTCTTTATTTCACGACGTTTTCTTTGAAATTATGCTCTTTGCATCATTCGAACCTGGAAGGGTGACACAGTGCCCTAAGAAGTTGATTTCCCTTTAGGATGGGTTATTACTGGGTGGATTTGTGAAAATTCATCGTCTGTACCCTCCATACTTATCACTTTCCATTTGTATTCCTTCCATCTCCCCTATCATTGTTTGGGCATTGGGATTGGCTACACTAGGAAGGGTTGTACCTTACCTCATGGGAAGAAGGGGCTAAACGCTTAGAGGGTAAAAGTAGCTGGTAAGAGTTAAAATCCAATTTTGAAACCTTCGAGATGCTTCGCCCAAGAATCCCCAAGAAAGTAGTGAAAATATTCTCATTAAGAAAAGGGGACCCACATGATAACATAAACACTCAAGGTGCTAGTTGATGGATAGGAGGTCTCATCACAAGCTGACCTATTATGAGTCATGTAGCGGTATGACACTACCACCTATTTGGTCACCAAACCAGGGTAGTGGCTCTTACTGGCATAGCCAAGAGAAACGGGGTCTCATCACAAGCCACCCTTCTCATTTTCGTGAAATGTTTGTGGATAACATGGTCACCTCTGGTCATCAAGCCAGGACAATGGCCCTCAACTATTTCCTTGAAGCACAAGAGAAAAATATCAAAAGAAATAAATCTAAGAGTAAAAGGAAATGAATGGGATAGGAAACCATTGCATTCATGACAAGGTGTAACTCGCCCTCCACAAAGGAACCCACATGTAAGACTCTACATTTCCCTATTATCACATGCACCCCATGACCAAATATTTACCCCATGCCACCTCATACACCTATATGACTTGGACTAGACTCCACCTGGGAAACACCCCAATCTTAAGAGAGGTTATCCCAATAGGACACCCTGAGACCCTCTCCAAACCTAACTTGTCAAATTGCATAACGTTTTTGAGCATTTGTTTGGGCTTAAGGGGGGTTTTATGCACATGTTCGGATAATTTAATTATTAGATGTGATTTACATGCATGATCCATGTGACTCATGAACCCCTGCAGGGCGTGCTTGTTGTCGTGGCAGGACCTTTCTCGGTGGAAAGGTACACATGAGGGAATGATTAGCTCGGACCTTCATGGAGGCTCAATTCCCACAGATGGATGTTGAAACCCTAGCCAGGGGTAAGAAGAGATTGAAGGTTTTCACTGGATGAAGGAAGGACGTTGTCTTTGGAGGCAATCTAGCAGGCCTAGATGAACGAGTTCCACCTCTCTTCACTTAGACAATGGCCTTGGAAGGCCCAAAGATCACCCACATAGCCCATGACATCATCATTTGGGGGCTAGGGTTTCATGGAGGTGATGTTCTGGTAAAAGAAGGGTGCTTGGCACAACATTTGGAAGTTGATGGTGTGATTAGGCCTTGGAGGGGCCAATGTTCCACTTTTCAGGGTTGGACATCCCCCATTGGATCTCAAAGTCACCCTAGAAAAAGCATGACATCACCCTACTAGGGTTTATTCATGTAATTTGTTTAATTTTGTAAATTAAGGCAAATTGATCAGGTCGACCCTACAATTCTGAACTAAAACTAATTTTAGGGTAAATTTTGTATAAATAGACAGAAAGTGACATTCATTTTCATCATAAATTGTCATAAGACAAGAATAGGATTGAAATTTGTGCCCCTTTTGGGTTATTGGCTGAAATAAGGAGGCACCACTCTTGTTTAAGGGTTATCTTTGCAACTTGGATCAATTTTTGAAGTTTTATGGTAATCTTGCATGGTATATTCATGATTATTCTTGGTGCAAGTAAGTAGAATCCACATTTTTTCATCTATTTAATAGTTTATTATATGGTTTTATTTTCTCATACAAGATTATGAAATTGCATGGTGTATTTAATGCTTGAAGTAAAAAACTTAAGTTGTTACTTTCTTACTTTTTATTTACCAAGCTTTCACTAAATTGATCTAGTAACTAATGAAACCTTGAATCCCTAAAGTGTTATCACTCTAGAGGTTTGCATTTGGTTATTTTTGCATAAGTTTTTTTACTCCATAAAAGGCCGAGGAGAGAAAGGTGCTAGGGACTAGAAGTTACTACACCCTAGCACTTTTTTTCTTGAGGTCAAAATCTAGGAAGACTTAAGTTGCTACTCCTCCTAGACTTTTTCCCTCTTAGAATTTTGTGTATTATCATTAATTAGTAGCCTTAGAAGAAGCCACCATCTTTGCCTCCATTACCTTAGAAAGGCACTAGTCCTTGTCTTCTTCCCTTTAACAAACAACCTTAAATCTTTCAAACTCTCTTTTCAAATTGACAATTTCACTAACTTAGCTTGTTGTTGCTACAACAATCATTTTGCATCTCCAACAAGCATACTAACTAATCTAGCCTACCCAAACATTTGCACTAACCTAGGTGTCATCACCCTAGGGTCTAGTCTTTCCCCTTGCTACCTTTCTAAAGTGAAAATTCTAAAGTTTTTACTATTGTCATAGTTGTTGTTACATCCACTGTTGCAGCCCCTAATAACACTAAAAATCATCCATAAAACCACTAAGAATTTGTACTAAGAAAACTATAACCATTCGAAAAAAAAATTGCGAATGAGACAACGCTCTGGTTAGGGTTTTGTCTTTGTTCGCCTTAGCTACTTTCCATGGTCTCTCCAGGAGGAGGGGAGCCGCCACCCCCTTGTAACACCATGTTTCCCCCAGTCTGTAAAAATAACTATACTGGCCAAGTATTGTGGCAAACTCAGAAATGTGAATGGACCTTGTGAGAAAGGTCGATGAATGTAAATAATATTATGAATATATATATTGCAGGACTGCTGAGAGAGGGATGTGTTGAAAAAGAGACCATGATGGCTGAAGAAAGGTGGTGGAAGGCACCTAGAATGGTGGTGTTAACTTCCACCGAAACCAATACCTTATTTGGACTTCACTCGCTCGGGGAACCAAGAGCAACTCGCTGGCCCCAAATTAAATCACTCGCCAGGTTGGTAGGTAAATGGCTCCTCATGAGTAATGAGGGATGGGGGTGAACTGCCCATCCGTAGAGTCCTCATACCTGACCACCGTGAGGAAGATCGTGCCACACACAACCTCGCCGAAAAGAGAAAAGGAAGGAAGAGTGTGCAATCAAGGGGCATACGCGAGGGAAAGAGGTAGGGAGATCGAAAGAACTCTGGAAAAAAATACAGAGTGAGTGATAGCAGAGAAGAAGGAGAGTAGCCTTCGTTCTCGGTCACTGGCGAAAATAGACTCAGTCTGGCAGCATTGTGGTCTCAGATCGAGGTGGCTAGTGGTAAATCCGTTGGGAGTCGCTGAGCCTACGGTTGGGTGGAAATGAGCACCCCTCTCAGCAGTTGCATCACCTGGCGTTTTTCTGATAAGTGTTATATCTTGTATCTTGAAATTTATATGCTGACATGTATGTTCATAGTCTGTGCAATTATGAGTGGTTTCAGTATAAGATTGTTTGCATGGTGTTTTGATTAGAAATGATGGCTGCATGTTTTTATTGGAAAGACCACGTATGGCTTATGTTTATATATGCATATATATGATGAACAAATATAGATCTCCAAGTCTTCTCTCGGGAGATTTGTTCTTGTGTTGTCCTACCTAATGCCTTGGATAGATTTTCCCACGAAGGCACCCTTTCGAGACCAGTCCCTTACCTTCGAGAAGACCTTCCAGTCTAGTCTTCAAAACCTGGTGTAAATTACCTAAGGACCCGAAGAAGGATGTTATAGGTTAAGTCTCAAAACCTTGTATGAGGGAGAATGGTCCGTGTAGACCTCAACATTTCGGCATGTCGGTACCCGGAATACCCAAGGGCGAGTTCCCTTGCACTCGCAAGTCCAGAAACCCTGACTTGCGAAATCCTGAATTATTAGCGTGGGGGTAAATTAAGAGTTTTCGGAGTTTCGACACCCTGAGTATCTACGTGCGATTTTTCTTGCACTCGCGAGTCCCGAAACCCTGACCCGCGAAATCTCGAAATGGCAGCGTGTGGATAAGTATCGATTGACGGACGGGATCCTGTTGGAAGACCTGAGGTCAATCGCGACTGTTAGATTGGAGGAAGAAACGAGGGCGTTAATGCGTCAACCCCTCCCCTTTTATCTTCGTAAGTAGCGAAGGAATCAGGACCATAGATCCCCAGGGTTCGTGGAGGTATTTGGATTGTCCATTTATAGGACATGTGGCTGCCGGTAATTGTTTCGGAGTTTCGGTACCCGCAAAGACAAACGGGAAGAACCCTGATCATCGCGAGTCACAAAATCCTGATAACCGAAATCCCGAAATAGTTTAAGGAATGGATGAGATAAGATAGTTCGGCATTTCGGTACCCGAGACACCTAGGGGTAAAATCCCTTACACTCGCAAGTCCCAAAATCTCGACTTGTGATATCTTGAAAGATAGAGTGTGGAAAAGTTATCATATTTTGGTATTTCAGCACCTGGGGTACCTAAGTGCGGGCCCCACTTGTTCGCCAGTCTCGAAACCCCCGACTCGTGAAATCCCAATGGATGAATTCCCAAAATAGTGAAGCGTGTTAGAGCTTGGCGCTTTCGGAGTTTCGGCTCCCGGGAAACCTAGGTGCGAGACCTCTTGTCACCGCACATTGCGAAATTCTGAAGTATGAAATCCCAAAAATGTCTAGCGTGGGTAAGCCTTGGTGTTTCGGTGTTTCGGCAACTGGGAAACCCAAGGGTCAGTCTTCTTGTACACGTCAGTCCCGAAATACCGATGGGTGAAGTCCTGAAAGAACAATACGTAGATAGGTTATGAGACTTCGGCATTCGGAAATAAGAATGCTCAAGGGCGTATTCCCTTGTAATCGCATCTCCCGAATTCCCGACTTACGAAGTCCTGAAATGGATTAACACGGACGGTATTTGGTGTGTCAGTGTTTCGGCACCCGGGATACCCGACGATAAGTTTGCTTATGCTCACTAGTCCTGAAAACCCTGTCTGCGAATTCCCGGATTAGACTGAGTGACACATATATACAACTATACATATGTTAAGGTTTCGAAGTTTTAGCTCTCGGGAAACCTAAGTGCGAGACCTCCTGTCGTCGCATATCCCGAATTCCCGATGGCGAAAATCCTGAAATAGGGAAGTATGTTTAGAGTTAGTAATTCGGAGTTCGGCTCCCGGAAGACCCCGATGTGAGACCTTCTATCATCACATCCCCCGAACTCCTGACTTGTGAAATCCCGATAGGTGAAGTCCCGAAATGGATTCACACACATGGTTTTGGTGTTTCGTCTTTCCGGTGCTCGGGACTCTCAAGGGTAATTTGCTAGCCACGAAATTTCAATGGATGAAATCCCGAAATGAAAAAGGGAATACCTGTATCGCAAAATTCAATGAGTACCCTCCGGTAAGGCCTATGGCCATAACCTCCGATCAGATGAGTGTAGATAAGGGATGACAGGATCTGTATCAGGTCCCGTAGGGACTCGAAGAAATTCTATTGCTTGGAGAAAAGAAGAAAAGGCTGAAAAATTTGGAATTCCGTAGTGGGTGTGTTACAAATTGGTATCAGAGCATGGTTACAACACTTGGCCTACTTGGGCTCATGAACGAGTTGCACAGGAGCTCCGTTCGAAACACTCCAAAAAGGAGTAACCCTCTGTCTTAACCCTCTTAATTCAAAAAAAGTCAAAGTTTGAAATGAAAATCTGATTTTGTATGCATGAGAAGGAAAAATGAATTTATGCACAGGTTATGAATGTATCTAAAATATTGACTAACAACCAGCGTTTGTCTTTTTCACCCAAGCGGACGATCATCCGCGGGAAATTACAGACGCATAGAATGGTGACTCACCATGAAATGGGAGAGGGCTCCCAGAATAGAGATGAAGAGTCTGACAAAAGGAGCACAGGAGGGACCCCTCCAGATCTAGCTGAAACTATGAGGAGCCTCATGGTCGAATTACAAAGCTGCAAGGATGACAATGAAAGGATGATGAAAGAACAAGAAAAGCAAACAAAAATTAACACAGTTTTACTGCAGAGCTTATCCGACTTACAAAGACAAATGTAGCATGAACCTAAGGTACAAAAACATGGTCATATCAGTGGTCACACTGAGAGGATCACCTCGAAAAAGGTCCACCCCAGAGGTAAAGGACAAGCGACAGACGATTCCTCTGAGAAGGAAGTGGGCGATTTGGAGGGCTCTTCTAGCAGCAGAACCAGTCCCTATTCCCGAAGGAAACAGAAGAAGAAAAATCCTTCCAAAGGTCGTAAATTCAAAGAATTCAGAAAAGACAAACCACCCTCCTTCGACGGTGAAATAAAGAAGGGAGAGGAAGCAGAGGCCTGGCTGGTTAGACTAAAGAAATATTTCAGAGTCCATGACTTTTCAGAAAATTTGAAGGCCCAAGTGGCCGCCTTCAACTTGAACGAAAAGGCTTCCATTTGGTGGGAAGACCTTAAGAATGTGAAAGGGGTTCGCGAAGAGGACCTGTCCTGGAAGAAATTTGAGAAATACTTCAAGAAGAAGTATTTGTCGGAAAAATATTTCGACGAGAAGACCAAAGAGTTTTATGAACTCAAGCTAGGACAACTCACTATAGAAGAATATGTCAACAAATTCCTCGATTTGTTGAGGTATGTACCTTATATAAAAGGGAAAAAGGAAAAGGTGCAATGCTTCATCAATGGACTACCTAAGGACTATCGGAACATAATTGAATTTGATGAGCCAAAGACTCTAGAAGACACTATTTGAAAGGCAACCTATTGTCATGAACAGTTTGGGTGTAATGTACCACAAAAATCACCAAAAAAGAAAAAAAAAGTTATTTGTATCCTTGAAAGGTTTCGAGATCTCAAGCAAGTAAGCTTTATGTTAGAAGGCTTGAGTATGAAGGTTTGTTAGAGTCCTTACTGTCGTCGACTGTCCTTACCATTCAACTTAAGTTTTCTAATCGACGATATAATGAGTATTTACTAATCACCTCAATGTTTAATTAAGATCCTGAAAATTATAATTACTCTCTTATCTGCTAGTACCTATAACACTACCACAGTCTTAACAATACAAGAAACTTTGGGGTTTTATTACCAAAACCCTACATAAAAAAATTACCCTCTGTTTGCAATTCAATCTACTTGTAAAACGGTCTGTTACTTCCATACCTCTATCCGGGATGAAGACTCTCCAACGTTCTTTTACCAGTCCATTCATTACATTATTAGAGTGGTTCCCATAACAATAAGTTTCTTCTAGGTTTCTATAGTTTGTGAAACATAACCGAGGTCAATCGGGTTTCGGCGATTATAAGTGCTGAACACAAAACGAAACAAAAGGGGTTGTGTCATTTGCCAAAAACGCGAGAAAGCAGGAAGACTGTGGACCCGGTACTTTGGGGTTTTGGGGTTCGGGGTTTCGGGGTTCGGGATTTCATGTTTGAAAGTGTCAAACATTAACACACCACAACCTCCGAAAGGTGAAAAAGGAAAGTGGGACCCGCCCATCGGGGTTTCGAGGTTCAGGACTTCGCAAGCTCAACAATCAAATATAAACACACAACCACTCCCAAAATCGCGAGGAGTGACCAACACTTTAGGATTTCGGAGTTTTGGATTTCGTGAGTACAACAGTCGATCGTCAATACACAACAATTCCCGAAATTCCAAAAAGGTAAGGTGAGATCTGTATTTCAGGATTTCAGAAATTTGGGGTTTCGGGCTTTCAAATGTCAAGCAACAACACAAAACATTTCTTGAAGTTTCGAAAAGGTAAAGGTGGGACCCGTATTTTGGGATTTCGGAATTCGGGGTTTTGGGGTTTCAAATGTCAAACAACAACACAAAACCTTTCCCGAAGTTCCGAAAAGGTAAAGGTGGGACCCGTATTTTTGGGATTTCAGAATTTAGGGTTTTGGGGTTTCAAATGTCAAACAACAACACAACACATTTCCCGAAGTTTCGAAAAGGTGGGACCTGCATTTCCGGGTTTCGGGGTTCGAAACTTCATGAGTTCAAATGCCCCAAACCTCTCATGTAACCAACCTCTGAAATGCGAAAAGTAGAAGCTTCGGAGTTTCGGGGTTCGGAACTTCGTGAGTTCAGAATCCATACATCAATATACACGAACCTCTGAAAGGCGAAAGGGAATTTGGACTAAGTGTTCCTGTCGAAAAAAAGTTACGGAAATAAAACAAACGCAAAGGGAGAGAGAGCTCCTACTATAACTCTTCACACTATTTTCATCACTCCTTGGTCTTTAACCTTTGTAGGTACTCTCAAATTTTGTTTTCTGGGAGAAATCTTACTTTTGTTTCTGGGAGACTGAGGGTTTAGAAGGATACGATATACTTTTACTTCACAGAATTCCGAACGCCTAAGGACTTAGGAAATTTACATGCATAGAGGGGCACAAAGGATAAAATTCTCTGTATAGGGTAAATTCTATAATATCCACTTAGAGCCTCTTTTAAATCAATGCATTAAATGTCAATAGTACTAGATATGTGCATCTATGTAAATACATAGTTAAGAATATCATTCCATCAGAGATTGGTCATTAATAAAGATGTTCTGAGGGATCTGAGTTTTGGTTTCTTGGGGGTTTATCTACAGAGAGGATCTGCCTCTTTGTCGTTAATCTCCTCTTTCCATAGAAATATAATTACAGATGTTCTTCACATATATTCCCCATAACAAACAGAAATGGAAAAATGTTACAGTTCCAATTTAATCAATACAATGCCTCAGAAAAATCCCTCAGACAAAGAGTGGACATCATTCAAGTTCGGATTTAATAAGACATCGAATTAAAAACATAGTCATTCATAATAGAGAGGGGGTAGATCAACATATCTGAATCCAATCCACGGGAAGACAAAGGGAACAACCACGTTCCTCCCAATAGTAGAACAGGGCAACCAAAGTCACTTGCCCGATTCACCCCCTAGCCTGACCATGAATCCATGAGGGCGAACTTGGAAACTCCTTCTCAGCAATGTCCTTCAATTCCAACAGTTCTCCTCTTGCCTCACACTTACTCAACAATGTTGATAACAACAAGAAAATTTTGTTTCAGTAGACTCCTCTTGCCTCACACTCAATCCGCAATGTTCATAACAACAAGAGAGCTCGGGAATCCTTTCCCAGCATACTTGGCAACATCCTGCCTCCTCGCATATGCTATTTATCCATTTTTTCCTAGGTCTTTTCCCTCCTTTGGTGATTTTCGCAGCTTTTGTTAATCCCCTATTTTCAGGGGCTTCCAGTGGCCAAATATCTGATTTTCCACTTGTAATCATCATCCCAGAGGCAGTTCCAACTTGTTCCCCACTCATGGAGTCATGGTCAACTGATTTTAACATGGCTGTTCCATTTGTCCTCCTACAGTTAATATAATTATTCTGTTGTGATAAAAGTGTCATAGTTAAATAGTTAGTTGGTTCCAAACAAATCTCTTCCCAACAGTCACAATAATTAAATACAATTATTAAATTTGAAATTCAGAATTGCCATAAATGGAAAAAAAATTCCAGATTTGAATTTGCCAAAAACGGAAATAAATTTCTAGCACATAAAAATAAAAATATTTATTTTTGGGGGATGTCACATCCTTTCCCCCTTCAGTAAAACACTATCCTCAGTGTTCGTTCCTTTCCTGGAACAGGATTGGGTGAGATTTCCGCAAATCTCCCTCCAATTCCCAAGTGGCCTCCTCAGGACTAAAGTGCTTACATTGCACCTTTACCTAAGCGACGACTCTATTCCGAAGTGTTATTTCTCTCCGGTCCAAAATGTGTAGGGGTTCCACCTAGAACTCGCCCTCAGGTTCCACCTGCACCAAGTTCCAATCAATCATTTGAGTAGGTTCATGAATATACTTTTTCAACAAAGAAACATGAAATACATTATGAATTCTTAGATTATCTGGAAGTGCAAGATGATATGCTATGGGTCCAATTAGAGCTAGTATCTCAAAGGGACCAAAAAACCTGTGTTCCAGCTTGGCACAGTTCCCCAACTTTAGCGATCTTTTTCGGGCTTTGACCTTCAAATAAACATGGTCTCCCACTTGAAATTCCAATTGTCTTATTTTCTGATCCACATAACTCTTTTGTTTGTCCTGTGCTTCTTTCAGGTTCTGTTGTACTTTATTTACCATGTTCTCCATTTCTTGGAGCATCTCTGGTCCAACCATGAGTCTGTTAGAAGGGTTATCCCAGCTAATTGGAGTTGTACACTTTTTGTCGTACAGTATTTCGAAAGGACTCAACTTAGCCGAAGTTTGGTACCCATTGTTATATGCAAATTCTACCAAGTGCAGGTAGTCTTCCCACTTGTTCGGCTTTGTTCTTACATACATGTGGAGCATATCCTCTATGATTTGATTTGTCCTTTCGGTCTGTCCATACGTTTGTGGATGATAACTCGTACTGAAATTCAAATTAGTGTTTATCCCTACAAACAATTCCTTCTAAAAAGCGGATGTGAATTTTACGTCTCTATCTGAAATCACCATTTTAGGAATACCATGCAGTCTAAAAATTTCTTTCATGAATATTTCAGCAATGTTAATATCTTTAAAAGTAGACTTTACAGGAATAAAGTCTGCAGACCTACTGATTTTATCGATTACAACTATTATAGAATCATTATGTTTCTGAGTTTTAGGCAAACCTGTTATAAAGTCCAGCGATATGGTCTCCCATTTCCATTATGGTACTCGTAATGGCTGTAATAGGCTGGTTGGGTGCTGGTGTTTGGCCTTAACCTGCTGACAATCTTGGAACCTAGCCAAATACTCTGTTGTTTCTCCCTTCATATTAGGCCAGTAAAATAGTTTTTTGAGTGTTGTTGTTGTTTTCTGGTAACCTGGATGGCCAAAATATGGTTTCTTATGCACTTCATCTAAAATAGTTAATTTTAGCTCTGCTGAATCTGGTATGTAAAGTCTATTTTTAAATCTTAATAGTCCTTGTTTGTCGATACTTATATCTGGTTTATCTGAGTTTGTGATACTATTTTGCAATTCTGCCATCATCTTAGTGTAATTTCCGTCATTAATTCCTGCCGCTTTTACTCTTTGTTCCAGGTCACTTTCTGCCCTGCTGATATTTATCTTAAATAACCCATGGACTCTTCTACTTAAAGCATCTGCTACTTTATTTTCCTTTCCCTTGATATGTATGACCTCAAAGTCGAATTCGCTCAAGAAGGCTAGCCACCTTGCTTGTTTTGCATTAAGGTCTGGTTGGTTAAACAAATATTTCATCCCGCTATTATCCGTCAATAGTAAGAATTTTCTGCCCATTATGTAGTGTCGCCACATTTTTAATACATGTATTACTACTGTCAATTCTAAGTCGTGAGTGACGTAATTTTGCTCGTGTTCCTTTAATTTTCGGGACTCATAACAAATCATGTGCCCTTCCTGAGTTAGAACGCCACCTAGTCCCTCTTTACTTGTATCAGCACATACTGTGAAGTCTTTATCTGGGTCTGCTACTTTCAAGATGGGCGCCGATGTCAATAATTCTTTTATCTTGTTAAAACTGTCTTGACACCTTTGCGACCAGTTAAACTTGGTCCCTTTCTTTTGCAGTGACATGATAGGGTAGGCTATCCTGGAGAATCCTTCTATAAATCTACGATAATATTCGGTGATTCCCATGAATGACCGGATATCTCCCACATCCTTAGGCACTCACCATTCCATAATGGATTTTATCTTTTCCGGGTCTACGACAATACCTTCCGAGGAAATGACATGTCCTAAATACTGTATTTCTTTTTGATAAAAATCACATTTGTCGAATTTTGCGTATAGTTTGTGTTTTCATAGCATTTTCAGAACTATTCGTAAGTGTTCATCTTGTTCCTCCTCCATTTTAGAATAGACTAGGATATCGTTGATAAATACTACTACAAACTTGTCTAAGTACTGGCTGGAAATGCTATTCATCAAGCACATAAACGTGGTTGGTGCATTAGTGAGTCCGAAAGGTATGACTACAAACTCATAGTGTCCGTACCTTGTTCGAAAAGTTGTTTTGTTTATGTCCTGATCCTTTATCCTAACTTGATGATAACCAGATCGTAAATCCAATTTTGAGAAGATATTGCCCCCCCCAACTTGATCGAACAAGTCATTTATCCTGGGTAAGGGGTATTTTTTCTTAATGGTTACTTTGTTTAGTTGTATATAATCGATACATAGTCTTAGAGTACCGTCTTTCTTTTTCACAAAGAGGACCAGTGCTCCCCATGGCGAGACACTTGGTCTGATATACTCTTTATCCAACAATTCCTGTAATTGTATTTTTAATTCTGTCAGTTCTGGTAGACTCATTCGGTAGGGTGCTTTTGAGATAGGGGCTGATCCGGGTAGTAATTCTATGGAGAAATCTATTTCTCTCTTAGGAGGCAATTTTGGTATCTCATCGACAAACATGTCTCTGAATTCACGTAGGACAACAAAGTCTTCTAACTCGGGCTTATCTTCTTTTTCTAATAGATTCGTTACTTGGATGGCGTAAACTTGACATCCCTTTCTAATACATTTCTTGAATTGCATCGCTGAAACTTGTCTGACTGACACAGGTTTTGGTATGCCTTGGGCTGTTCTAACAGTGCCAAAATTATCTTTATAGCTAAGTATCTTTGTATAACAATCTAGTACTACTTTGTGTTGTTCCAACCAATCCATCCCAATAATCATATCATAAGACCCTAGTGGTAGGATGTTCATATTGGTCCTTATATTTTGACCATCTAAACTGAACTCAAGATCAGAAATAAAGTTAACTACTTTTCTTTTAGTCCCTATTGCTAGTTGTACAAGCCAATATTTTACATGCTTTTGTTTCTTAAGTTTATTCGACTCTACTACATCGGGAGTAATATAACTTAACGCAGATCTAGGGTCAATTAAAACAGAAATTCGAGTGTCATGGATTTTACCTTCAATCTCTACCACCGAGGACTGGTGGTCAGCTTGTCGACCATCTATGGCTTCATTTATCCGATGCAAACTTCTGCCCATGTCTCCTACTGTCGAGGCTTCCTGCAAATTGTGGACGACATATCTATTTGTTGCAATTAAACGTGGATAGTTCCTCCTTAGATGAGGTTCTCCACACTCCCAACACTTTAATGGCTCGCGGGAGTTGTCCCCAAACTTCTTCGTTCCCAGGTTTACCGGTTTACCGCTACCTTGCGTGTTTCGATGATTGGAGTGAAAATCCTTCCTTGGGAAACTTTTTGCTGCATTCCGATAAGGAGATGGATGGTATCCCTTCTTTCACTGGTTTATTCCATCTTGCTTATTATCCTTCCAGATCTTGGGAAACTCTACCCGCTGTTTATACTGGTCATATCACATTTGTTATTTCCTGAATGCCTCACTCAAGGATTTGGGGTTGTCAAACTCAATTATGTCCCTGTAGGACTGTGGTAAACAACTTAAGAATCGTTGGATTTTTACCTTATCCTCCCAGATGTATGGTACAAACCTTAGTAGTTCCAGAAATTTATTTATAAGGTCCTCCATCATCATTTGTCCGAGTTGTAACTCATAGAATTCTTTCGTCTTCCTTTCATAATAGCTTTCAGAAAGGTATTGTTTCTTAAAATACTTCTTAAAGTCAGACCATTCCAACTATTTCTCCTTTAGGCCCTTGGCCAATTTCAGGTCCTACCACCAAATGTTGGCCTTCCCCTTCAGATTGTAGATGGCCATTCTGACCTTCATGTTGTTGGAATAGTTGTAGATTTGGAATTATTTCTTGATGTCCAAGAACCATGCCTCGACTTCTTCTCCTGTCCTGGATTCTCCGTCAAAAGTAGTTGGTTTAATCTTTTTCAATTCTCCTTCAAGGTGGTTTGTTTGTTTTCTTTTTCTGTCTGGTATGGTTTTGTCTTCAACTGAAGGTGTCCCTTCAGATGAACTGTCTCCTTTTTCCGTTTTCATACCAGAATTCTTGGAGGCCCTTTTGCTGACCTCTTCCTCATGGTTATCATCTTTTGGACTTTTATTGGTTACTATACTACGCAACAGGACTTTATTTATCTCTTTTTGTTCCTGCTATGCCTTCTTCAATTTTTCATTGTCGGTCTTGAAAACCTGTAGTTCAACAATAAGGTTCCTCATTGTTTCCAACACCTTTGTGGGTGAGATTCCATCACTGTTCTGTCTCAGATCTCCAGGAGGTCCTTGCTGCGGATTCTCTTCCACCCTGATTTCTCCACCTTCTTGCGTTGCCATTATTCAACACAAAACAAAAAAGCTTTCTGTTTGTAATCCACAAGATTTATTAGTTTTTTCATAAGTCTGAATATATACTAATCAATTAATGTGGCCCTGTTCAGGCCTAGTGTTGTAACTTTTGCTCTGATACCATATGTAATGTACCTCAAAAATCACCATTTTTTTTTTTTTTTTATTTGTATCCTTGAAAGGTTTCAAGATCTCAAGGAAGTAAGCTTTCTGTTAGACAGCTTGAGAATGAAGGTTTGTTAGAGTCCTTACTATCGTCGACTGTCCTTACCATTCAACTTAAGTTTTCTAAATGACAATATAATGAGTATTTACGCATCACCTCAATGTTTAATTAAGATCCTGAAAATTATAATTACTCTCTTATCTGCTAGTACCTATAACACTACCACAGTCTTAACAATACAAGCAACTTTGGGGTTTTATGACCAAAACCCTACATAAAAAAATTACCCTCTGTTTTCACTTCAATCTACTTGTAAAACGGTCTGTTACTTCCATACCTCTATCTGGGATGAAGAATCTCAAACGTTCTTTTACCAGTCCATTCATTACATTATTAGAGTGGTTCCCATAACAATAAGTTTCTTCTAGGTTTCTACAGTTTGTGAAACATAACCGAGGTCAATCGGGTTTCAGTGATTATAAGTGCCGAACACAAAACGAAACAAAAGGGGCCACGTGATTTGCCAAAAAAACGAGAAAGCAGGAAGACTGTGGACCTGGTACTTCGGGGTTTCGGGGTTCGAGATTTCATGTTTGAAAGTGTCAAACATTAACACACCACAACCTCCGAAAGGTGAAAAAGGAAAGTGGGACCCGCCCATCGGGGTTTCGGGGTTTAGGACTTTGTGAGGTCAACAGTCAAATGTAAACACACAACCACTCCCAAAATCACGAGGAGTGACCAACACTTCAGGATTTCGGAGTTCGGGATTTCGTGAGTACAACAGTCGATCGTCAATACACAACAATTCCCGAAATTCCGAAAAGGTAAGGTGAGATCCATATTTCGGGATTTTGGAAATTCGGGGTTTCAAATGTCAAGCAACAACACAAAACATTTCCCGAAGTTCCGAAAAGGTAAAGGTGGGACCCGTATTTCGGGATTTCAGAATTTGGGGTTTCAAATGGCAAACAATAGCACAAAACCTTTCCCGAAGTTCCGAAAAGGTAAAGGTGGGACCCGTATTTTCGGGATTTCGGAATTCGGGGTTTTGGGGTTTCAAATGTCAAACAACAACACAACACATTTCCTGAAGTTTCGAAAAGGTGGGACCCGCATTTCGGATTTTCGGGGTTCGAAACTTCATGAGTTCAAATGCCCCAAACCTCTCATGTAACCAACCTACGAAATGCGAAAAGTGGAAGCTTCGAGGTTTTGGGGTTTGGAACTTCGTGAGTTCAAAATCCATACATCAATATACACAAACCTTTAAAAGGAAAAAGGGAAGTTGGACTAAGTGTTCCTGTTGAAAAAAAATTAAGGAAATAAAACAAACGCAAAGGGAGAGAGAGCTCCTACTGTAACTCTTCACACTATTTTCATCACTCCTTGGTCTTTAACCTTTGCGGGTACTCTCAAATTTCTTTTTCTGGGAGACTGACGGTGTAGAAGGATATGATATACTTTTACTTCACATAATTTTGAACGCCTAAGGACTTAGGAAATTTACACGCACAGAGGGGCACAAAGGATAAAATTCTCTATATAGGGTAAATTCTATAATATCCACTTAGAGCCTCTTTTAAATCAATGCATTAAACGTCAACCGTACTAGATCTGTGCATCTATGTAAATGCATAGTTAAGAATATCATTCCATCAAAGATTGGTCCTTAATAAAGATGTTTCGAGGGATCTGAGTTTTGGATTCCTAGGGGTTTATCTACAGAGAGGATTTTCCTCTTTGTTGTTAATCTCCTCTTTCCATGGAAATATAATTACAGATGTTCTTCACATATATTTCCCATAACAAACAGAAATGGAAAAACGTTACAGTTCCAATTTAATTAATACAATGCCTCAGAAAAATCACTCAGATAGAGAGTGGACATCATTCCAGTTCGGATTTAATAAGACATCGAAATAAAAACATAGTCATTCATAATAGAGAGGGGGTAGATCAACATATTTGAATCCAATCCACGGGAAGACAAAGGGAACAATCACGTTCCTCCCAACTGTAGAACAGGGTAGCCAAAGTCACTTGCCCGATTCATCATTTAGCCTGACCATGAATCCATGAGGGCGAACTTGGAAACTCCTCCTCAGCAATGTCCTTCAATTCCAATAGTTCTCCTCTTGCCTCACACTTACTCAACAGTGTTCATAGCAGCAAGACAATTTTGTTTCAGCAGACTCCTCTTGCCTCACACTCAATCCGCAATGTTCATAACAACAAGAGAGCTCGGGAATCCTTTCCCAGCATACTTGGCAGCGTCCTGCCTCCTCGCATATGCTATTTATCCATTTTTTCCCAGGTCTTTTCCCTCCTTTGGGGATTTTCGCAGCTTTTCTTAATTCTTGATTTTCAGGGGCTGCCAGTGGCCAAATCTCTGATTTTCCACTTGTAATCATCAGCCCAGACGCAGTTCCAACTTGTTCCCCACTCATGGAGTCATGGTCAACTAATTTTAACATGGTTGTTCCATTTTTCCTCCTGCATTTAATATAATTATTCTGTTGTGATACAAGTGTCATAGTCAAATAGTTAGTTGGGTCTAGACAAATCTCTGACCAACAGTCACAATAATTAAATACAATTATTAAATTCGAAATTCAGAATTGCCATAAATGGAAAAAAAATTCCATATTCGAATTTGCCAAAAATGAAAAATAAATTTCCAGCACATAAAAATAAAAATATTTATTTTTGGGGGATGTCACATTGGGCATCGAGAGAACCTCACGAAGGATGGAAACAAAAGAATAGTTCAAGATTTCAGAAAAAGGGGATTAAATTCCCAGGATTTAAGAACTATAAGAAGAATCCAAGAATGAGCTTCCCAGCCCGGAGTGTGCACCAACAAAATTTTCCCTCCTTGAGCAGAAAATAAAAATTCTAGACCCATATCAGTGAAGACTGATAACCCAAAGAGAGAACCTTTGAAATGCTGGGTTTGTGGGGAAGAACATCTATTGAGAGACTGTCCACACCAAAAACAGAATAGTCGAAGGATTTATAACATCCAAGAAGCTACCACCATCAATGATGTGGCCATGAGTGTGCCACAAATTTATGTAGCCTTGGATAATAACCAAGTTGACCACCAAGCTTCAATGGTGGAAATAGAAGGTATGATTTCCAACCATCTAGTATCTGTTTTGATTGACCCTGGTTCAAATTTGAGTTATATAGCCCCTAAAGTTGTTGATAAGTGTAAACTACAGCCACAAAAACATACCAAGCCATGGTTGGTACAGTTAGCCACTGACACCAAAAGAAGGGTAGCAGAGGTTATACCAGCCTGCCAATTGATGTTGGGTAAATTCCCCACCCAAGCAACCCTTAACTTAATACCCCTGGGATCATATGATCTGTTGATTGGTATGGACTGGCTAGCCACCCATAAATCTAGATTGGACTGTTACCATAAAACCTTAGAATGTGTAAGTAAAGAAGGGAAAAAGATAACCCTTCAAGGGATCCGAAAACCTGTCTCAGTAAGACAAATATCAGCTCTGCAAATGAGAAAGTATTTCCGAAAGGGATGTCCCTTATATGCAATATAGGTGTTGAAAACAATTGAAGGTGACAAACCAAGCCCTGACGATCACCCTATCCTGAGAGAATACAAAGATGTGTTTCCGGAAGAGGTATCGGGTCTGCCCCTGAGAAGATACATAGACTTCTCGATAGAACTTTCACTGGGAGCAGTGTCGGTGTATAGGACACCCTACCAGATGAGCACACATGAGTTAGTTGAACTCAAGTTAGAATTAAAAGAAATGATGGATAAGAGCTATATCTGGCCTAGTGTGTCTCCATGGGGAGCACCAGTCCTATTTGTGAAAAAGGACGGTACCCTTAGACTGTGTATAGATTATAGGCAACTCAATAAGGTAACCATAAAGAACAAGTACCCCTTTCCTAGGATCGATGACCTGTTCGATCAATTGGGGGGTGCGTCTATTTTCTCAAATATTGTCTTGAGGTCGGGATACCATCAAGTCCGAAATAAGGGTGAAGACATCCATAAAACTGCCTTCCGAACACGGTATGGTCACTATGAGTTCGTGGTAGTGCCATTTGGGTTAACCAATGCCCCTGCCACTTTTATGTGCTTGATGAACAATGTACTCAACAAATTCCTAGACAAATTTGTGTTGGTTTTTATTGATGATATATTAATTTACTCCAAGAATAGAGAAGAGCATGAAGAGCATCTTAGGCTTGTGCTGCAAGTGCTAAGAGAACATCAGCTCTATGCCAAATTCAACAAATGTGAATTCTTCCAAAAGAAAATACATTACTTAGGCCATTTTCTATTCGAAGAAGGAGTAGTAGTAGACCCTAATAAAATTAGGTCTATCATGGAATGGCCTACCCCAAAGGATGTTTCAGATATCAGATCCTTTATGGGATTAGCAGGATACTATAGGATATTTATAAAAGGATTCTCCAAGATTGGTTGTCCAATCACTGCCCTCTTGAAGAAGGGGATAAAATTCATGTGGACACAAAAATGTGAAGAAAGATTTCAAACCCTGAAACATCTACTGACCCATGCACCCGTGTTGAAGATCGCCGATCCCTAAGCTGACTTCCTCGTGTGTGTTAGCGACCAAAAAATGCACTGGAATTTTTTGCAAGAATGATGCCTAATCTTGTAGGGAACATTTTACTAGCTTACCTATCTCCAAATCCAAATCTTATTGCACCATTGGAAAGCTTATGATCTTTAGTTAAAAATCGACTATTTGAACGTGTAAAACGAACATTCCACGGCTACGAAAATTGATTTTTCCCAAAGAAGATTATTTCTAGAAAATATTCATTTTCGGTGGTTTAGGCGAACATGACGACTGTTCATTAACTACTGAAAGCTGGGATTTCGGTAGTTAATTCACCCAGAAGCTTTCCAAGTTAACCACCGAAAGCCTGTAACTGCCAGAATGAGCGAATTTTTGCCCATATCAGAAATTTTCGAATCAGAATGAGATGAAACCTCTTGGAATAGACAGGTGGTGAATTATCAAGACAAAGCCAACAATTATTTTTGACAGATGGTTGAAAGAGGACGTGTTTCAAAGGTTTTTGGACATCTTTAATTAACACAGAAAATCAGGACACCTTGCCACATCAACAAATTCGACTTGGTCTCTATTGGAGAGTCATCATTTAGCCTTGGGAGGTTGTTCTTCACTGCACCAACAATCAACAGAGAGAAATCTGGGATTGACCTCATTTTGGGGAATCATCCCACCTCTTTTGCAACTGAATTTTGAGTTACTATTTTTAGTATATCTGATCCTTGTTTTTAGGATCCCAGAACTACTTTGTAAAGCTATAAAGCTTAGGATAGAAGACAAACTAAGGGTTCGATTTTGGGTTCTACATGCTGCTACTGTAAGAGAGACCTATTCTTATTATATGAAAAATTGCAGGATTCCTTCAGTTGTGTTGTCAGACTTTTATTTTCTGTTCTCTGATATCTTATGAGTGAATGTTCTTTATTGATGCTTATTCAATATGCATGTGACTATCATCTCACTAATTGATTGATTAAGTTGAGGATCATAAGTTATTTCCTTAGTTATTAAACCCATTGTGCTTGTTTTATATGAGTATAGTCTGGTTCAATAGCTATCTTCTCTACCTTTTAATCAAACCTTGTCTGACTGCATTACTAGAAGGCCTTGTGAGATTTTATATTTCTAGACAGTCTTGAAAACACAGTCCAATCCCTAGATATTCATCTTGATCCAAAAAACACATCAATTATTTGGAAAATATTTCCCAAAAAGAGTTAGTTACCAGGCATATATGACTTACAACCTAGGAGAGTTTCCTGGAGTGATAACAAATTGGCGCCGTTGCCGGGGAGAGGAGATTGAAGCTCAGCTTCCTTGGGAGACGACATAGATCCAACTTTGATAAAAGACAAATCCTGGACATTATTTCGGTTGTAATTATCTATCTGGCGACTCCATGAAGGACGAATTCAGTGGCAACTCCATGAAGGACGGATATGTTGGCGACTCCACTGGTATATAAATGAATTAGATCTTAGCAAAGAGGTATGCGTTCTGCAATTTCTCAAGTATTGTTGGTTTCCCTAATCCAGTGCCTAGTAGAGATGAATGGGAAAATAGCCTTCCCAGATTCCAAGGTGAAGAGTGGGAAGTACCAGCTGAACATTTGTTGGATTTCCATGACTTCATTGACTGGCTTGAAATTGTACGTGAAGATGTTCAAATCAAGTTTTTAAAATTTTCATTAGAAGGGACTACTCTTGACTGGTGTCAGTCTCTTCCAAGTGCAAGTATCATCTCTTTGGAGGATTTTCATGCTGCCTTTCATCTATTCTGTAAAGAGATATATTCAACTGACCTTCTCTATCCTGAATGTTGTCATGATTTCAATTTGTTGAATAAGAAATCAAATAGTTATGTGAAATATGCTACAGCAAGAGATGCTTCTCATCATGACCAAGATATTGATGATCTACAGGATGATGGCCATAGTATAGATGTTTTAAACAGTACACCAAATACATCCACCACCTTAGATTGTTATCAAGATCATATTGCCTCTTTTGAAAACTTAAAAAGTGAAAAGCAAATTGACAAGACAACAAGTGACAGTTTCAGATATGCAGAGGATCATGAGGGCAGCCTACAGTTTCAAGATTTGCAGAGACTGGAAATTTGTAGCAGAGGTTAAGAAGAGAAAAAAGAATTAGATCAACAGTACATCATGCATGTTTCTTTGATCGAAGATGAGCAGTTTACAGTTGACATGGAGATCGGTGGAAGCCATCGACAGCAGCATGTCAATCTTCAGTTGGAACAATTGCTTAAAGAGGTATTCCTTGACGTTTTTTATGACCCTATTGCTGACTATTTGGATTTTATGAGCAGCATAAACCCAAGGATATTTTTTCCAGAAGAAGATTGTTTTTATCATCTATTTAAACCTCTTTTCTGCATGATATGGCTTCCATTGTTGTTCGGGTCAAGATCTAGCATGATGCTTGTAAATTAGTTTCTGACATGGCTTCATTGGAAACATGAATTCACTTGATAAGAGGCATAAGAGTTAGTTAGTGTAGGGGTAGGTAGAGGAATAAGCTTGCCATACAAACAGTTAGATATTTTCAGTTTTGATCTCATAAATAAGCAAAATAAGGTTCCTTGTGCCTTAGAGAACCTAGCAATCACTTAATCATTTGCTGCTGCGATTATTGAGGTGGGTATTGAAGCAGGGCTGAAAGCCATCTTAAAACTGGATCGTGAACATGATGAATTCAACAATGAGGAATTAGAGCACATACCTGCAAAAAGGGAAGAAATATGGTCATCCATGGGTGCAACTTCTCGACTATTAGTTGAACCTCTTGGTTTTGAGGGCATCTATTATTCCATAGAATGAAAACACTTTGTCCATATACTACGTGGTCTTCTCAAATCTAACATTCTTCTCAATATGAAAGACTGGGTTGCTGCTTGCCTTTTGGAATTAGGTTTGGTTGGTATGGCATCAAATGATTCAGATATGAACTTTCCTATTAAATCTCGAAATAGTTTTACATGATATCATTCCAAAATTGGTTGAGGAAACAGGGGTATGCATTTGGATGACCGTATCTTGGATTTCGGCAGAGAAAAATTGTTTGTCTTTCACTCATGGAAAACCATATTCTGAGGATCCTTTTATAAGAGACTTTGGCAACATTTCCGGTTTTGATCTAAGAGATCCATTTGTTGGGGTGCTTGGCACAGAACTTAAGGAGAAAAAACCAGACCTGTAAAAAGATTGGAATATCGTCAAAGCAACCAAATCTTCTTAGTATAAATGAAGTAAGGAAATTTTTTGATTTTTTAAAGTTTGGTTGAAGTTACAGCTTTTGGTGGCTTAGGCGAACAAATGACTGTTCATTAGCTACCAAATAGGTAGAGCTTTTGGCAGTTAATGTCTTCAAATTTTGTCTCTTTAACTACCTAAAGCACAGAAACAGGGCAGAATGCTACAAATTTTGCACAGATCCAATCTTTCTTAATCCAAATGCCATGAGAAGGGTTCCTAATGATAGATGATATTAAATGGCATTATTAGGAAGTTTCATTTCTAATTTTGAAGGTGTCTAGCAAGGGTGAAGATGTTGACCGTGCATTGCTTCCAGAACAGATTCCATTTTACAAAGATCTGGATGCTGTGGCTATTCAAGCAGGATTTATATCAAATGTTGAGTCATCCATATGCTTTTTCTTATGTATTAAGGCTCAAAACATCACCTGAATTCAAACTTGGTCACTCACACAGCCACTTTTTCCCAGATCCACAATATGACTATGTACAACATATTATCTGTTGTGATACAAATGCCACTTATGCCTATGATTTTTATTTTGAGAACAAAAATGGTTTTAGTAGGAACTTAGATGCTTCCCCTGTTTTGCAATTTTCATTTCAATATACAGTCATTGTACTGCCTGAAGAAAATTTCAAGAAAGGACCTATTTCCCTAGACAGGCCAAAGTATTCACTTAAGCGGAGGTTGAAAATATGCACACTACAGTCCAAGCTCCCTCCTACGAGCTGTATATCCAGTGTTGTCGTCATATTCAACCCCGGATAAGAAGGCATATCCTCGCCATCCTTTAAGTCGGGCAACGCTCATAACCAGTGGCAGTCCTCTTTTCTTTCTTGATGCATTTACTACTCTCATTGTTTATTATTCTTCAACAACAGATCCTGCATTGCCATTTCCTCCTCCACAGAACTGTCTTTTACGAGCTATAACTCGGACTTGATTGGCTTCCATAAATTTGATTATGCTCGACATTTTTCTCCTGCTGCAGAAGGATGCTTGGTCTTGATTATGAGTCCAAGAGAGGCTACATTGGACTTGAATACTATGGTCGCTCTGTTGGTATTAAGATTCTGCCAGTGGGCATTCACATGTGTCGGCTTGAATCAATGTTAAACCTTCCAGACACAGCATTGAGAATTGGGGAGTTGAAGGAATGATTCAAGGGGAAGAAAATGCTGTTGAGCGTTGACGATATGGATATATTCAAGGGTATCAATTAACAAGCTTAAGCAAGAAAGAAGTATCACACCAAAACTTTTTTGATTCGTAGTAGCCATGATAATGCTGAACCTTTTGAACAGTATCTTATTGAAGGGCAAGATATTGATGGAGTAGGGTTGAGTAATGGGATGGGTTTGGTTTCTTTTCTTGAACAAATCAGTCGAGATATTCTGAAATATATGAAATGAATATGATGAGTACTGACCACTCCGTTCAGAACTGTTCAGGCGTCCACCGGTTTCATTCATTTATGGGAGTGTTTTAATTCTCATCCAGTTATGCATCTCGTATTTCTAATGGCCTATGAATTGCTCAGTCAAAACGGATTTTCAAACATTGCAAGGAATCCGATGCATCAAAAACAACCGAAATTCCCTCATACAGGCGCACAATTTCAACTCCAGATCCGTTCAAAGTGGCTGAATAATGGTCGAAAGTTTGGCAAATTCATCATCCAGCTTTAAATTGCACTCATATCTCCTGGATTTGAGGGACATATCACCATTTACTATCATTTCAAATCCATATGCGCCGAGCAGGTGGAGTAAGTATTCAACTGCTTGTAGATATCAAAAGGTAATGAAATTTCATAACACCGGGTGCTAAGAGCTCAGACGAAGATCAGAACAAAATGTTCTAGACTCCACCCATTTGAGAAAGACGTTAGATAATGTTATCATAGTAAATATGCTCAACACGAGGTATGGTCTCATCAAGCTCCAGCTCCACGTGCACTTGCAACCTGCACACAACACAACAAAAGCTTGAATCATAGGTCAGATAACTCTCTGTCCAACTGCCTTTGATTGATTATTACTGTCTTAAAATAAAGATTGGTTGCAGAACACACTTTTCATGAAAAGATATATGATTGCAATAATTTCTATTCAAGGGAACATTTTTAAGCGCATATTTGAAATCAATCGCCATGATGGAAGCAACTTGTATGCAGTACACTAAGGATCAGATTTATTTTTGGGATCTGATTGAGAGTCAGTTAAGGTGGATCTTGTGGTGAAAATTATGCCTCTGATGAGTCTGGATCTATTATGATAAGTGTGAGAAATTGTTCCATGGCTGAACAGGGTGATTGTGCACTTATATCTAACAGTTTGGATTCTCTCATGCTTGAGATGTAGTTGTGTTTTCTAACTATAAGGATCAAAGACTCTATAAGCAATTTATCAAAGGAGACCATGCACCAGTTGCACTTACTCCGGATCATGGAACATCTTGGTGTGTTATGCTGATGGAATAATGGATCTTTACTTAGGCTGTTATATAACTGTAGCAAGCATTGTACCTATTGTATCCATAGTTTACAAAGCCTTCATGGGAATTTGGAAAATAGTTCTTACAATATCATTAAGCAAAAGGGACATAATGACAACATTGCATGCACATACAGAGCAAAAGGGATATCTCTAAATAGAACTGGTTCGGTATTGGTTTGTTTTGAGGAAAGATTCTAAAAGTTAGCTTGCATCCTGGGCATTAAGATCATGTCATTTATGGAATCTCTGCAGCAGGGACATATACTGTTGTCTCAGTTATCACTTTGAGAAAGTTATTGATTAGCTATTGCATGAGTCAGAAGTTTATAATCTCCTTCTCCTCCATGTTAGTAGTGTTTGAGATGGTGGAGTAAAAACCAAAAAATGGATCATCTCACAGAACAGATTGGTCAGCTGGCATCAGAATAAAATCCTTGAGATTTATGTCTTGGGATAGATGCATATTGTGAAAGGATTTAGGAAATTTGATCTAGATCGATTAGAATTTGCAAAACGAAGGTGTGCTTAAGAATATTTATAGGCTGAAGCCTATACATAGCCATACTCAACCACAACAACAGTCTACCGACCTCCAACACATGATCATTCAGGTTTGGAAACCTTGGCCAAAATTTCCAGCTCCATGGAGGGAGAAATACAGGTTGAAATACATCATGATGAAGTTACAAGTCCAGTCAGAGAGAAGGGGGCCTCTTCCAAGAAGTTGTGAAGTCATTTGCAGTAATACAGGTAATTGAAATTTTGAAATTTTGATTTTTGAAAGTGTTTCACCTTTCGATGGTTTAGGCGAGCCTGTGAGTGCTCATTAACCACCGAAAAGGGGTTCTTTTAGTATATAAGGTGCTTAAATCTGAATATCGTTAACCACCGAAACCTGTAACTAGACAGAGAAAGATAAATTTTGCACAGATTGAGGTTTTGTTGATCCAAATCTTTTGAAAACACTCATGATGGATAGATGATAAATTATCTATTCAGTTTCAAGATTCATTTTTTGTATATAAGGATTAGAAAAGGCGACCAAGTTGGTTTTGGCACCTATTTTGGTGGAAACAAGTTAGATTTTTTGCACATATCAGAAGATCTAAAAATGCTTTGTATCTGAAGCTACTGATGTATTGATACACAATCCAGAAAAAGTTTACAGAGAATACCCTCTGTTGGTGGCTTCATAGACTAAGTTTTTATTATTATTGTAGACTTATATGTGGCTTCTTTATGATTTTTCACACAATTCAGTGGATCTTTGATTTACTATAGTCCTTGATCCTGCTTCTATACCTTATGAAAATGCTAGTGGTGGTGCATCTTGGTTTCCTCATTATGTTTCTGGAAGGCTGGAATATGCAATTGGTGAAAATACTCGTTTCTCTCCTATTCATGGAAGATAGTCATGGTGGATGTGCATTTTGACCTCATACTGAGAATTGGAAGCGTTGTAAACAGAGAGAGGAGCTTCGTCTAGCAAACCCTGAGGTCTTTGTACTCTTGCAGGTAATTGAGATTCATCAAGTTTTGATTTTTGGGTAAGTTTCTGTTTTCGGTGGTTTAGGTGAGCCAGGTGTGCTCATTAACCACTGAAAAGGCTAAATGACTCCATGGCCCAATACTAAAGGAACAAGGTCTTCCATGTTCTTGGAGACCTCACAGGGAGGTATCAATCCCAGTTGGAGCCAGATATTAGCAATAAAAAACGCACTGGCATTTTTGAAAGAATGATGCCTAATCTTGTAAGGAAAATTTGACTATATTCCCTAGCTCAAAATCCAAATCTGATTACACCATTGGAAAGCTTATGATCTGTATATGTCGATCGACTATTGGAGCATGCAAAACAGACATTCCACGGCTGGGAAAAATGATTTTTCCCAAAGCAGATTATTTCTGGAAAACTTTCCTTTTCGGTGGTTTAGGCGAACAGGATGAATGTTCATTAACCACCGAAAGCTGCTCTTTCGGTGGTTAATTCACCCAGAAGTCTTCTATGTTAACCACCGAAAGCCTGTTTTAACCAGAATACTTGAAATTTCGCCCAGATCAGGAATTTTTGAATCATAATGAGATAAAACCTCTTGGAATAGACAGGTGGTGAATTATCAAGTCAGATCCAATGGTTACTTTGATGGATAAAGGCAATGAGGAGGTGTTTTAATCAAGTTTGGTACATTTTGTAAAGGCAAAAATATAGGGATTTTGGCACACCTCAACAAATTTGAATTTTACCTCTTGGAAGAGTCATCAGTTAGCCTTGGGAGGTTGTTCTACACGAGGACGATACCTATCTAATTGATACCCTTGAATATATCCATATCATCAACGATCAACAACATTTTCTTCCCCTTGAATCGTTCCTTCAGCTCCCCAATTCTCAATGCTGTGTCTGGAAGGTTTAACACTGATTCAAGCTGGCACATGTGAATGCCCACTGGCAGAATCTTGATACCAACAGAGCGACCATAGTATTCAAGTCCAATGTAGCCTCTCTTGGACTCATAATCAAGACCAAGAATCCTTCTATAGCAGGAGAAAAATGTCGAGCATAATCAAATGTATGGAAGTCAATCAAGTCCGAGTTATAGCTCGTAAAAGACAGTTCTGTGGAGGAGGAAATGGCAATGCAGGATCTGCTATTGAAGAATTATAAACAATGAGAGTAGTAAATGCATCAAGAAAGAAAATAGGACTGCCACTGGTTATGAGCACTGCCCGACTTAAAGAATGGCGAGGATATGCCTGCTTATCCGGGGTTGAATATGACGAGAAAACTGGATATATAGCTCGTAGGAGGGAGCTTGGACTACAGTGTGCATATTTTCAACCTCCTCTTAAGTGAATACTTTGGCCTGTCTAGGGAAATAGGTCCTTTCTTGAAATTTTCTTCAGGCAGTACAATGACTGTATATTGAAATGCAAATTGCAAAATAGGGGAAGCATCTGAGTTCCTACTAAAACCATTGTTGTTCTCAAAATAAAAATCATAGGCATAAGTGGCATATGTATCACAACAAATAATATGGTGTACATAGTCATATTGTGGATTTGGGAAAAAGTGGTCGTGTGAGTGACCAGGTCTGAATTCGGGTGATGTTCTGAGCCTTAATACACAAGGAAAAGAATATGGACGACTCAACATTCAATATAAATCCTGCTTGAACAGCCACAGTAGCCAGATCTTTGTAAAATGGAATTTGTTCTAGAAGCA
Source organism: Picea engelmannii (assembly GCA_009831015.1). NCBI lineage: Eukaryota > Viridiplantae > Streptophyta > Pinopsida > Pinales > Pinaceae > Picea > Picea engelmannii. The sequence continues at coordinate 608,563 of ML780518.1, read as the reverse complement.
ATGCACGGTCAACATCTTCACCCTTGCTAGACACCTTCAAAATTAGAAATGAAACTTCCTAATAATTCCATTAAATATCATCTATCATTAGGAACCCTTCTCATGGCATTTGGATTAAGAAAGATTGGATCTGTCAAAAATTTGTAGCATTCTGCCCTGTTTCTGTGCTTTAGGTAGTTAAAGAGACAAAATTTGAAGACGTTAACTGCCAAAAGCTCTGCCTTTTGGTAGCTAATGAACAGTCATTTGTTCACCTAAGCCACCAAAAGCTGTAACTTCAACCAAAATTCAGAAACTCAAAAAATTTCCTTACTTCATTTATACTGAGAAGATTTGGCTGCTTTGACGATATTCCAATCTTTTTACAGGTCTGGTTTTTTCTCCTTAAGTTCCGTGCCAAGCACCCCAACAAATGGATCTCTTAGATCAAAACCGGAAATGTTGCCAAAGTCTCTTATAAAAGGATCCTCAGAATATGGTTTTCCATGAGTGAAAGACAAACAATTTTTCTCTGCCGAAATCCAAGATAGGGTCATCCAAATGCATACCCCTGTTTCCTCAACCAATTTTGGAATGATATCATGTAAAACTATTTCGAGATTTAATAGGAAAGTTCATATCTGAATCATTTGATGCCATACCAACCAAACCTAATTCCAAAAGGAAAGAAACAACCCAGTCTTTCATATTGAGAAGAATGTTATATTTGAGAAGACCACGTAGTATATTAATCTTAATTACCTGGGCGATAGCAGGTAATTGAGATTCATCAAGTTTTGATTTTTGGGTAAGTTTCTATTTTCGGTGGTTTAGGCGAGCCTGTGTGTGCTCATTAACCACCTAAAAGGCTAAATGACTCCATGGCTCAATACTAAAGGCACAAGGTCTTCTAGGTTCTTGGAGACCTCACAGGGAGGTATCCATCCCAGTTGGAGCCAGATGTTAGCGACCAAAAAATGCACTGGAATTTTTTGCAAGAATGATGCCTAATATTGTAGGGAACATTTGACTATCTTCCCTAGCTCCACATCCAAATATTATTGCACCATTGGAGATCTTATGATCTGTAGTTAAAAATCGACTATTTGAACGTGCAAAACGGACATTCCATGACTGATAAAATTGATTTTTCCCAAAGAAGATTATTTCTGGAAAATATTCATTTTCGGTGGTTTAGGCGAACACGACGACTGTTCATTAACCACCGAAAGCTGTGCTTTCGGTAGTTAATTCACCCAGAAGCTTTCCAGGTTAACCACCGAAAGCCTGTAACTGTCAGAATGAGTGAATTTTTGCCCAGATCAAAAATTTTCGAATCAGAATGAGATGAAACCTCTTGGAATAGAGAGGTGGTGAATTATCAAGACAAAGCTAACAGTTATTTTGACAGATGGTTGAAAGAGGAGGTGTTTCAAAGGTTTTTGGACATCTTTAATTGACACAGAAAATCAGGACACCTTGCCACATCAACAAATTTGACTTGGTCTCTATTGGAGAGTCATCATTTAGCCTTGGGAGGTTGTTCTTCACTGCACCAACAATGAACAGAGAGAAATCTAGGATTGACCTCATTTTGGGGAATCATCCCACCTCTTTTGCAACTGAATTTTGAGTTACTGTTTTTAGTATATCTGATCCTTGTTTTTAGGATCCCATAACTACTTTGTAAAGCTATAAAGCTTAGGATATAAGACAAACTAAGGGTTCGATTTTGGGTTCTACATGCTGCTATTGTAAGAGAGACCTATTCTTATTATATGAAAAATTGCAGGCTTCCTTCAGTTGTGTTGTTAGACTTTTCTTTTCTGTTCTCTGATATCTTATGAGTGAATGTTCTTTATTGATGCTTATTCAATCTGCATGTGACTGTCATCTTACTAATTGATTGATTAAGTTGAGGATCATAAGTTATTTCCTTAGTTATTAAACCCATTGTGTTTGTTTTATATGAGTATAGTCTGGTTCAATAACTATCTTCTCTACCTTTTAATCAAACCTTGTCTGACTGCATTACTAGAAGGCCTTGTGAGATTTTATATTTCTAGACAGTCTTGAAAACACAGTCCAGTCCCTAGATATTCATCTTGATCCAAAAAACACATCAATTATTTGGAAAATATTTCCCAAAAAGAGTTAGTTACCAGGCATCTCCGACTTACAGCCTAGGAGAGTTTCCTGGAGTGATAACAATGTGCATAGATGTCTGTAAGGAAGGGCTTGGAGGAGTCCTTATGCAAGGAGGAAGTGTGGTCTGCTATGAATCCAGAAAATTGAATGAGCACGAAGTCAACTATGTGACCCATGATATAGAGTTGGCTGCCATAGTGCATGCCTTGAAAATGTGGAGGCATTAACTCCTGGGAAGAAAATTTGTACTTATGACAGATCACTATGGATTGCGATATCTGTTTGACCAACCAAATCTCAATGCTAGACAAGCTAGGTGGATGGCCCTCCTTAGCGAGTTTGATTTCGAAATCAAACACATTAAAGGAAAGGAAAATAGGGTGGCCGATGCCCTTAGCTGAAGTATGAGAAGAATTCACCTAGCTGCAGTGAGCACCTATGAGACGGATGTCAAAAAAAGAATCAGGAATGCACAAGAGACAAAGACATTCTTCCAGACCGTGACCTCATACCTACAACAAGAACCCACAGGGATAAAGTATGGAGACTACCAGATGATGGAAGAAGGTCTGATCACTTACCGAAGAAGATTGTACATTCTAGATTGTGACGACTTGAAGAGGTTCATATTGGATGAACTACATAAAAGACCCTATTCTGGTCATCCAGCATACCAGAAAATGATCATGGCCACTAGGAGACAATCCTATTGGCCTGGATTGAAGAAATACATAGTCGAGTATCTAGCCAAATGCATAGAATGCCAACAGGTAAAAGAAAAACATTGGCACTCGACATAATTATTACAACCTCTACCAATCCCAGAATGGAAATGGGAAACCATCTCCATGGATTTCATCACCGGATTACCGACCTCGACCAAACAAAATGACGCCATCATGGTAGTGGTGGATAAATTGAGAAAGTCTGCTCATTTCATCCCCGTCAAATCGACTTGCAAGGCAATAGATATCGCTTAGGTATTCATGAAGGAGATATTCAGACTGCATGGCATGCCAAAAGAGATCATGTCTGACAGAGACATGAAGTTCACTTCCAACTTTTGGAAATCACTGATGGCGGGTTTAGAGACCAAATTGTTGTTTAGCACCGCCTATCACCCTCAAACCGATGGACAAACAGAAAGAGTGAACCAAGTACTTGAAGACATGCTAAGAATGCATGTAATGCATCAACCCAAGAAGTGGGAAGACTACCTGCCACTGGTAGAATTTGCCTACAACAACGACTACCAAACATCCTTAAAGATGAGTCCCTTTGAAGTCCTCTATGGTAGGCCATGTAACACTCTAGTTAGTAGGAGTAATCCCGTAAACAAGATTTCTTTTGGACCCGACATGTTGAAAGAAATGGAACAACAAGTGACTCAGATAAAACAAAACCTGAAGGCCGCTCAGAACCAACATAAAAGTTATGCCGACCAAAAGAGAACTCCAAGAGATTTCAAAGTGGGAGATCATGTAATCTCAGAGTTAGGCCCAGGAAAAGTTCCCTGAAAATGGGAGCTTGTGCCAAGTTAGAACCTCGGTATTGTGGACCCTTTGAGGTTATAGATAGAGTGGGACCTATAGCCTATAGGCTAGCACTTCCTCCCACAGTAAAAGCACATAATGTTTTCCATGTTTCATTATTGAAGAAATATGTACATGATGCTAACCATGTAATTGACTGGTCTGTGATCTAGGTGGAACCAGAGGGACAATTTCTACCAGAACCTCAATGCATACTGGATAGAAAGGAAACCCCGCTCTGGAACCGAACCATTGCACAGGTCAAGGTGCAGTGGAAACATTTTGGCCCAGTTGAGGCTACATGGGAAATGGAGGATGCCATGAAATGGGCATATCCGATTTTGTTTACATCTGTACATGCATGTCAAGTTNGGGAATTTTAACACCCTGTTTCCCCCAGTTTGTAAAAATAACTATACTGGCCAAGTATTGTGGCAAACTCAAAAATGTGAATGTGTGATGTGAATGGACCTTGTGAAAAAGGTCGATGAATGTAAATAATATTATGAATATATATATTGCAGGACTGCTGAGAGAGGGATGTGCTGAAAAAGAGACCACGATGGTTGAAGAAAGGTGGTGGAAGGCACCTGGAATGGTGGCATTGAATTCCACTGAAACCAATACCGTATTTGGACTTCACTGGCTCGGATAACCAAGAGCGGCTCACTGGCCCCAAATTAAATCACTCGCCAGGTTGGTAGGTAAATGGATCCTCATGAGTAATGAGGGATGGGGGTGAACCGCCCATCTGTAGAGTCCTCAAACTTGACCACCACGAGGAAGATCGTGCCACACACAACCTCACCAAAAAGAGAAAAGGTAGGAAGAGTGTGGGATCAAGGGGCAGACGCGAGGGAAAGAGGAAGGGAGATCAAAAGAACCCTGGAAAAAACTACAGAGTGAGTGATAGAAGAGAAGAAGGAGAGTAACCTTCGTTCTTAGTCACTGGCGAACAAAGACTCAGTCTCGAAGAATCATGGTCTCCGCTCAGGGGTGGCTAGTGGTAAATCCATTGGGAGTCGCTGAGCCTACTGTTGGGTGGAAATGAGCACCCCTCTCAGCAGTTGCATCACCTGGCGTTTTTCTGATAAGTGTTATATCTTGTATCTTGAAATTTATATGTTGACATGTATGTTCATAGTCTGTGCAATTATGAATGGTTTTAGTATAAGACTGTATGCATGGTGTTTTGATCAGAAATGATGGATGCATATTCTTATTGGAAAGACCACGTATGGATTATGTTTGTATATGCATATATATGATGAACTAATACAGATCTTCAAGTCTATTCTCGGGAGATTTGTTCATGTGTTTTCCTACCTAATGCCTTGGATAGATTTTCCCATGAAGGCACCCTTTTGAGACCACTCCCTTACCTTCGAGAAGACCTTCCAGTCTGGTCTTCAAAACCTGGTGTAAATTACTTGAGGACCCAAAGAAGGATGTTATAAGTTAAGTCTCAAAACCTTGTACGAGGGAGAATGGTCCACGTAGACCTCAACATTTCGGCATGTGGGTAACCGGAATACCCAAGGGAGAGTTCCCTTGCCCTCGCAAGTCCCGAAACCCCGACTTGCGAAATCTCGAATTATTAGTGTGGGGGTAAATTAAGAGTTTTCGGAGTTTCGACACCCGGAGTATCTAGGTGCAAGTTTTCTTGCACTCGCGAGTCCCGAAACCCCGACCCGCGAAATCCCGAAATGGCAGCATGTGGATAAGTATCGATTGACGGACGAGATCCTGTCAGAAGACCTGAGGTCAGTCGCGACCATTAGATTGGAGGAAGAAACGAGGGAATTAATGCCTCAACCCCTCCCCTTTTATCTTTGTAAATAGTGAAGGAATCAGGACCATAGATCCCTAGGGTTCGTGGAGGTATCTGGACTATCCATTTATAGGACAAGTGGCTGCCGGTAATCGTTTCGGAATTTCGGTACCCAGAAAGACAAAGGGGAAGAACCCTGATCATCGCGAGTCATGAAATCCCGATAACCGAAACCCCAGAATAGTTTAAGGAATGGATGAGATAGGATAGTTCGGCATTTTGGTACCCGAGACACCTAGGGGTAAAATCCCTTGCACTCGCAAGTCCCAAAATATCAACTTGCGATATCCCGAAAGATAGAGTGTGGAAAAGTTATCATATTTCAGTATTTCGACACCTGGGGTACCTAAGTGCAGGCCCCACGTGTTCGCCAGTCTCGAAACCCCCGACTTGCGAAATCCCGATGGATGAATTCCCGAAATAGTGAAGCATGTTAGAGCTTGGCGCTTTTGGAGTTTCGGCTCCCGAGAAACCCAGGTGCGAGACCTCTTATCATCGCACATTGCGAAATCCTGAAGTATGAAATCCCGAAAAGGTCTAGCGTGGGTAAGCCTTCGTGTTTTGGTGTTTCGGCAACTGCGAAACCCAAGGGTCAGTCTTCTTGTACACGTCAGTCCCGAAATCCCGATGGGTGAAGTCCCGAAAGAACAATACGCGGATAGGTTACGAGACTTCGGCATTTGGAAATCAGAATGCTTAAGGGTGTATTCCCTTGTACTCGCATCTTCCGAATTCTCGACTTACGAAGTCCCGAAATGGATTAACACAGACGGTATTTGGTGTGTCGATATTTCGACACCCGGGATACCTGACGGTAAGTTTTCTTATGCTCACCAGACCCGAAAACCCGGTCTGTGAATTCCTAGATTGGATTGAGCGACACATATATACAACTATACGTATGTTAAGGTTTCAGAGTTTTGGCTCCTGGGAAACCTAAGTGCGAGACCTCCTGTCGTCGCATATCTCGAATTCTCGATGGAGAAAATCCCAAAACAGGGAAGTATATTTAGAGTTAGTAATTCGGAGTTCGGATCCCGGAAGACCCCGATGTGAGACCTTCTGTCATCACATCCCCCTAACTCTCGACTTGCGAAATCCCGATAGGTGAAGTGCCTAAATGGATTCGCACACATGGTTTTGGTTTTTCGGCTTTCCGGTGCCCGGGACTCTCAAGGGTAATTCGCTAGCCGTGAAATTTCGATGGATGAAATCCTGAAATGAACAAGGGAATACCTGTATCGTGAAATTCAATGAGTACCCTCTAGTAAGGCCTGTGGCCATAACCACCGATCAGATGAGTGCAGATAAGGGATGACAGGATCTGTATCAGGTCCCGTAGGGACTCAGAGAAATTCTATTCCTCGGAGAAAAGAAGAAAAGGATGAAAAATTTGGAATTCCGTAGTGGGTGTGTTACACCCCTCCTTCTTCTACTTCTTCCTTTCACAAGATCCTAGCCTCCCAACGTAAGAATCTCCCTCCTGCGGATCCCCCTAGCTTCGTCAAGAAGCTTGATTCAATACCTGAAATTGATCTGCCCCCAGACCATCCAATGAGGGTAGCAGTTTCCCTGTCAGAACGAGGACTGGTTGGAAAATTCATGGGGCTCTGGCCGTCAACCCGAACCACGGACAACTGGATCCAATGGAATTGGAGACCGCTGATAAAAAATAGTGTAACTTGCTATGCGATGGGAAGAGGATTTTTCATCTTTGAATTCATTTCTCAGGAAGATAGGGATCTCATCTTCAGGAATGGGCCGTACTTTATGGGAACTCAAGGGATTTATCTAAATCCCTGGACTCCTAGCTTCGATCTAGCTCTAGAAGTTCCCAAGGATGTTCTAGTCTAGGTCAGGCTACCCAATCTACCAATCCACTGTTGGAACCCCTCCTCGCTTCAAGCAATCGAGAATGGGTTGGGACAATACATTGACAGAGCGGACCCTAGAGACCAATACTCATGCGCAGAAATTTGCGTGGAAGTCGATCTGGAGGAGGGACTTCCTGAAGCGATCAAACTCAAGGTTGATGACTGATAGCATTACCAGAAGTTGGACTACAAACAACTCCCATTCAAATGTAGGGGATGTCATGAATACAAACATTTCCAGAGGAATTTCCCTAAAAACCCAAACATGGAGAAAGAAAGTGGAGAAGGATGGAAACAACCAAGAAAAGGAAGATCCAAATCCAAAACTAAAGGCCCAAGGAACAAAAAATAGCCCCACACAACCCAGGGACCCAGGAAATAAATCAAACACAAGGGTAGAGAACACCTTCAGAATATTGGCTCAGGAACCTGCAGAGAAAACAGTAGAAGAAAACACATAGGAGGAATCCCCAACTGAAGATACACGTGAAAATCCAACCCCCGAAGTCAGAGAGACCCACTTGTCGACAGAAGAAGAAGGGAAATGAAAATCCCCCCCCAAGAAAGGATGCAGGACCAGACATAGAGGAAGGTGAGGTCTCGTCAGATAGTGAGTACGAAGGTGCAAGTGATGCCCTGGCCACACCAAAGAAAACAGGAATAGGTAGGAAATCTAAGAAGGAAGAAAGAGACAAAGAAACCTACAAAGATGTCCTAAAGGGATCGCAACCAAAAATCAAACAACTAATCAATATCATACAGACAAGGAAGCACTCCAAGGCCTCCCAAGGAGGCCATTCATCCCCCCAAGGTAATTAATGAAACTAACTTCCTGGAATTGCAGGGGATTCAGAAGCAAAAGGAAAGAAGAATCACTTAAGGACATCATAAGTGCCTCAAAATCAGATATCCTACTCCTCCAAGAGACGAATATGGACAACCAAGTCTTACTCGAAGAAACAACTATCCTATGGAGAATAAGCCAAGGAATAGCAGAAAGCACAAGAGGTGCCTCATGTGGGTTAGGCACCCTATGGAACACTATGACATTCGATCTGATCAACTATGAAACGAGCATGCACTGGATACACACCAAACTCCTTCACAAGGCAACATGCCAACTAGTAAGTCTCTTCAATATCTATGTACCACACCTATTAATAGAAAAAGGAAAGTGTTGGGAGACCCTAAAAGACTATTTATTACAAAATGATCTAGACAATATCGTTATTGGGGGGGATCTAAATGTGACCCTAGCTTTAGATGAAACAAAAGGTGTCTCCATTGTGCGAGACCCAACAAGAGAGTGGGTGGAAGATCTAATTTCAGATTGGGATCTAGAAGATATCAAGCCTACTAAAGGCAAATACACATGGACAAACAAAAGGATAGGACCAGGGCATATAGCAGCCAGGTTGGATAGATTCCTCGTCCAAAGCTCCTTCTTGCTTCTAGGACTCACTCCCACCTCTTCGATCCTTCCTCACAGTGTGTCAGATCACAAGCCCATCCTCTAAGAAATTTCGTGTGACACAAACCATGGGCCCATACCTTTCAGATTTAGCCCAACTAGGCCCCAAGACAAAGACTTCCTAAATCTAGTGACCAAATTCTGGAATGGTATAGTAAGAGGCTCAACCTTCTATGTGTGGGAAGAAAAACTCAGAAGATTAAAGACAACCCTAAAAACTTGGGCAAAAGGTTAGGAAAATCCAATTAAAACTCATTAAGAAGCGCAAAAGCAGCTAGGGATCCACCAACTAGAAATGAAAAATAAGGAGATCACCCAAGAATGCTTACAACAAGAAGACCAACTACAAAGGCAATGGCACAAGGCTTTCCGTGAGGAAGAAAATTATTGGAGACAAAAATCCAGAAGCCTTTGGCTGGAAGCAGGAGATAAAAACACGAGCTACTTCCACAAGCAAGCTGAGGTAAGGAAGCAATTTAAAACAATAACAAAAAGTCAAGTTCAAAATCAAACAATCATGGATCCAGAAGGCATTAAAGAAATGACAACTGAAGCCTTCGAAGAACTCTATACAGAAACGCAAAGGACTGATATAGACCCCAAAGAGTACCCTCTCTCCCTTATCCCAAAACTCATCAAGGAAGACATAAAAAATAGCCTAACTAAGGAAGTTACTCAACAAGAAATAAAGGAGGCATTGGACCAAATGAATCCTGACAAAGCCCCGGGCCCAGATGGATTCACAACAAGATTCTACCAGCAAAGCTGGGATATAATAAAATCAAATCTAACGAAGCTGATACAGAAATCTCAAACTTGCAGCAAACTAGGAGGTGGAACGAATTCGACCTTCCTGGCGCTGATTCCGAAAGAAAAAGGAGCAACCAACTTTGATATATTTTGGCCAATATCCCTCTGCAGTACAAGCTATAAAATCCTCACAAAAATAATAGGCAACAGAATCAAAACTATTCTTCCTATAATCATCCCCGAAAACCTAGGAGGATTCATCAAAGGCAGACACATAGTAGATAACATCATCCTAGTGCAAGAGGCCTTGCACTCAAGCGTCCAGAGGAAAGACAAAGGTATGATAATAAAACTTGATCTCGCCAATGCTTTTGATAGAGTAAGACACAATTTTTTATTTAAAGTCATGGAAAATTTTGGGTTCGCCCCAACTTTTGTAAATTGGATCAAAGCATGTATCGGGTCACCTTGGATAGCCCCTCTTGTGAATGGGAGGGTAACTAAATTCTTTCAAGCTTCCAGAGGACTCCAACAAGGCTACCCCCTCTCTCCCCTCCTTTATGCAATTCAAGCCTCAATAATGGGCTTCCAACTAGAGCACGGCCAGAATCACAACAATCTCCATGGTTTGAGAATAGTGCCAGGGGTAAAGGACATAAATCATGCCCAGTTTGCGGCCGACACTCTGCTAATGGGAGGTGAAAGCTTACAAACAACAAGGAAATTCAAGAATGAATTAGCGGCTTACACATAAATCTCAGGAAGTGTCATAAGCTCTATTAAAAGAAAGATCTATGGTTGGAATATAATGCCAAATGAAATGCTGGAGATCGCCAGGGTACTTGGAATGGAAGGTTGTACCAAATGGGATGGCTTTAAATACCTAGGAGTCCCAATATTCAACTCCACCCCAAGAACCTCACACTAGAATTTGATGATTGACAAGATAAAGAACAAAATAACTTCTTGGGGAACGATCTGGTTAAATCTGGTAGGTAAAGTGGTCCTAGTTAAGGCCATCCTTGCTAGAATTCCAATCTATCAAAGCTCTTTGCTTTTGGCCCATGCCTCCATAATACAAAAAATTGAAGCAATGTTCAGAAGGTTCCTATGGAAAGGTGGGAAACAGTCAGGGAGAAATATGCATCTAATAAGATGAGAAAAAATCTCTAAACCAATCCTGGAAGGCGGTCTCAACTTAAAAAATGCACATGTTCAAAATCTGGCACTAGGGGAAAAGATGCTTTGGAACCTAACCACTAGGAAGCCAACGTGAAGTAAAATTTTTTTATGGAAAAATAAATTTAGGGTTCCAAGGGAAAGATGTATAGAGCACCCAATTCTGGAGAAAATAGGCTCCCCAATCTTCTCGCTCTGTCAGAAGACTATGCCCCATTTCAGACCTCATCTCACTTAGGTTCCATGCAATGGGAAAAAAAATCAATATTTGGCAGGACTCAATCATGGGATATCCTCCCATTGGGTTGAGACAGGATCTGGATCGACTCAAAGAATGGATGGTCACTCAAAATTTAAACACTCTTTGGGACATCTCAATTTGGGGGAGCGATGAGCACAAGATGTGGCTAAGGTGGGGAATTTCTAATAACTCCCCTCATTTAGAAGAGGATTGGAATGCCCTGAAGCTCTACTTCCAAGGGAAATCCCCACTCAAAAAAAGGGGAAAATACAAACGAGGTTGGGGAACGAGCTCAGGGACATACACCACTGTAGCAGGGTATCAACTCACAAACGCCCACCCCAATGTCCCTCCAAACCTAATGATTTAGAAATCAATTTGGACCTCCAGGTCCATCCCAAATATTGACATGTTTATTTGGACTCTGGCTCACAGAAGCATTCTAACGTGAGAAAACCTAAGAAGAAGGGGGTGGGAAGGCCCCAATTGATGCCCTCTCTATCTTCAAGCAGAAGAAACCAGAGATCATCTTCTACTAAAATGTTCCTACTCCAAAGAAGTCTGGAAGTTGGCTTTGGGACTCAGAGTGTCGTCATCACACCCCAAGATACGAGCAACCTTCTCCAAAATTGGGATTCCTTATGCCCTTTCCAGACTGAGAAAAAAGTCCAATTATCCACTCTGTGGAGAGTCCTCAAATTCATCTTCTGGAAAATATGGCTGGAGCGAAACAATAGACTTTTCAGGGAACTCAAAAGAATTCCATCCCAAGTTGCAACCAATATACAAGACTATTTTGGCGAAAGCGCTCCCTACTTCTGCCAAACAAAAAATTCTAGCGTGCTAGAGTTGGAAGAGGAACAATGGTTGGCTCAGTTTAAAATTCAAGACCAGGGGAGGAAAAAGGACAACAACTCTAGCCAAGAAGCCTGGGAAATATGAAAGGAGAAACAAGATTTTGAAGACTATAAGACAAAGGAAAAGAAACATATTTTGTCCTTTGACGGGGCCTCCAAAGGGAACCCAGGCTTGGTAGATGGAGGAGGGATTCTAGAAAGCCCCACCGAATCAATGAAGCTAAGCTTCGCCTGGGGGATCAAAACTGAAACTAACAACAGAGAAGAAGCCCTAGCCCTCTGGTAAGGGCTCATTCAAGCAATCAGTCACAGCATTCATGATCTGGTAATAATTGGGGACTCCCAGATAGTAATCAAAGCCTTAATCCACCAAAGAAAACTCAAAAATGCAAAACTCAATAACCTCTTGAAGAAAATCCAACTCCTCCTTGGGAACTTCCGGTCTTATAAGATTTACCATGTCTTACGAAACCTAAACGAGCAAGCAGACGCCGAGGCCAATAAAGGATTCCTCTTGACTACTGGAACCATGCAACTTAATGGAACAATGTCCACAGTGGATCTGCCATGACTCTAGGGAGAAATCCCATAAAAAAAAAAGTAAAGTCATGAGCTAGAAAGGGAAAGGTAGCATGAAATAAGGATCTAAGCAAATCCAAAGCGCAACAAGACAAAGGCGCTACAGGACAGTGCAAGTGGACATAAGGTACAACCCAGTGCATCATTCAGTCGTTGATTTTCTCTAGGGAGGAGACAGAGAAGTAGGTCACCCATCCCCTTCAGATCACATGAATCGTTTAGGGGATTCGAATGGGGAGGAGACTAATTTTAAATCGGGGAGAGGAACTCAGCCCTCCATACTAACCTCACACAGAGACAACCAAGAAGGAATTTGACCCAACTACGAGAGGATCAAGCGCAACAGCAGGTCACAAGGAGAAGAGAAGAAGTCGTCGAAGATGGCTTCCAACTTGGGAAGCAAGCCAAGCATAGAAGAAAGGCTGAACGCAATGGATGTTGCTCTGGAAAATTTAAAGAAAATGTTGAACTACTAGTTGGAATTTATTCAAAATCTGGACATAGATGCAGGAAGAAGATTGGATACGTTGGAAGGGGACATTACTACCACAAAATTTGAGATCACTGAGGAGCTCGAAACACTCCATAAAGAACTCAAGGACCCTAATAAATAATTCGAGAGTAGAATCACCCAGCTGGAGGAAAAATGGCTCAAATAAACAATGAATGGAAGCAAGATCCAGAGAAGTAAATCAACATTTCAAGTCACGAAAGGGAGTTCTGCAATTTCTCAACAATGATGGCATTTTATATAGAATACTCTGCTGTAAACAAATTTGTAAAATTTCCCACCCCTGGAAGGTTAGTATAGCCTCTAGGACTATATTTGACTAGTAGAGCATGGCTCACCATAGTTGTAATTGAAGCAGTGGCTTTGCCATTGCCTTTCTTAATTAAAATCCATTAATCGTTCTTGTCAAAAAAAAAGAAAACTATAATCATTGGATATTGAAGTAGTTGTATTATTGCTTTATTATAGTATTTTTCTGAAGTGGTTTCTATTGTTGTCATCATCATTAATGAATGTTGTTATAAATGTTTGGACATCCATTTAAGTCATTTATTGACTTGTATTAATCTTGAAAATCGTGAGTGACAAAGTATTATCAAGTTTTCAAGACCTTTTGTATATTTTCTTGTCATCATAACTTGCAATTTTCAAGATACATTGTTTCTACTATAATCTCATCCTTATTGTATATAACTTGTCCTAGAAACACATAATTTTTCTAAGAATTCATTGATTATAATCCTTGATATCATTTTTACTACTAACGTTTGATGTTTCATTGGTAAAGGGAAAGTACAAACCCACTTTCCCTTTCCCTTGTCCCTTTTGTTATCACTCCAAGAAACCCTTTGTGGTTGCAGACCAAAGGTGCTTGGTAACTTAAGAAATGTATGTTTTTGTATTTTGTAAATGTGGATCAATGGGATAACTCAATTCAGCTTATGGCATTCAAACATGAAAATGATAA
>ML780518.1:568207-585193 GCA_009831015.1 Picea engelmannii | reverse complement strand
TGTTTGATATCAAAACAGGCATTTATAGCCCTTACAAACAGTTACACAGATCCTAAAAACATGGATCTGTTATTAAATAAAAACAGTTCTATTCTATTTAAACAACTTTGAAATTAAAGTTTTCAACAACTAAACTGAGTGGTCGAACTGTCTTCAGTCTCCAAAATCACCATTTGCCTCCTCCAGCTTTCAACATCTGTAATGTGGTGAAGAAATATGACACCTGTATATGACTGTTCGATTTTCCAATATTCATGGCTGAATTTTTAGGAAATGGTTTTGAATGTGTAACCAAATTCCCTCGAATCCCTGAGGTTGAAATCTTGCATGCGATTTAATAGTCTACTGATACGTTGGCATATCTTCAAAACATGTTTGAAATAAACTGTCGTGTTTTCGACCTCAAAACTTGCTTGCCCAGCTTTCAACAGCGCAACCATTTGAGTTTTTCATGGGTTAGCTGTTGAAAGCTGTCGCTTTCCACAGCTAACGGGTAATAGAATAGTAGCCTGGCGCTGTTGAAAGTCCCGATAGTGTACAAAAAGAGTCTTCACCTTCAAAATTGATTTCGAACCAAAATCAGTGGGCATCCGATTTCTCACCTTGCATATTGACGACAACTTGAGCAAGAACCTTCAGGTCTGGGTGGGGTCTTTGCCTCAATTTTTGTTTCAACCCTCTGATCTTCTTTTTGAGGCGCTTGGTAAGACACCGCAGGCTGTTGCAGTCTTTGGCGAGTTTTGTCTTCCTTTTATTCTCTCTGACACTCTCCTTGGCCAATCTTTCAAACGTTGCATTTGTCTTGGCAAAATTATCAGATAACTTTTTATACCTATCCTTAATCACCCGCTCCAAGACCTCTTGCTGGGAAATTACCTCCTTGAGATGTTTGATTTTCTGAGACTTATTTGATCTAGGTTTTTTTGATGATTCTCCCTGTTCTGTTTGATTGAAAGTTTCATAGTTCTGTGCACATTCAGCTGATTTCTCAGAACTCTTGATGACAGGGCATTGGTCTTGCTGCTCAGATTCTGAATCTGAGTATGGCAAATTAAGGATGTTCTTCCCTGTAGTCTGCTGTGTAGGATGTCCTGAATTCTTCTGTGTAGTTTGCTCTGTAGTATGTTGTGTAGTTTGATCTGTAGTCTGATGTGTAGTTTGCTCGAAATTCAACTTTCTCTTCAACTTGTGAGGCTTCAATCCAGATATCCTATCCTCTGAAGGTCCTGGTAAAGCCCTTCTTCTTCTCGAGCTTCTCTGAGGAGAGAATTGCTTCTTTTCACCTGCCATCTGTTCATTTGCAGTCTGATTCTGGGTTTCAAAACCTTCCCAGAACAGAAAGTGCTCCCAGCTCCTCTCTTGTTGTTTCAATTCTTGCAGGATGATCACTTTTATGAGGCCAAGGTGACATAGAGTGGTTTTCACACTCAAGGGTTGAGCTCTAATCCTTTTGCATACCTTAGTCAAACTGTGATACAAGAAATAAGGCAAATTGATAGCGGTCTTGCCTGTGAAGTGATCCATGAGTTTAAAGTGATACATCATCAATTTATCGTATCTTCCTTCTGAGGTAATGTATAATTGAATGCCTTTGAATAATTCTTTCCACTCTTCATCTAGATATGAAACGAGCATACCTTTTCTCCACGCTTTGTTCTTGTATCCCTCTTTCAAATAGACCCTGAAATCTAGATTCTTAGGAGCAGTGGTTTTAAACCATTTTTAACCAGTTCTTGGCAATCCTGTAGCTATGGCAATGACAGCCTCATCCACTTTGATTTCCACAGAGCCGATGTGATCTTTGTTTCCATCAAAAGTCTTGGCAAAGGCTTCGGTCGTGGCCTAGTGGCACCCAATTTGTAACCTTTCTGCAAATTCTGTACACCCTGCATTTGAAAAATGCCTCTGGACCTCGGGATGTCATTGCAAAAAGGATAAGTTATCCAATTCTCGCTTGAGTAAAACGCCACTGCGTTTTCTCACCATTCTGCAGCTTAAAAACTTGACAAATATAATCCCTGTAACTGCCTAGTCGAGCCGAGGTTCTGTGCTGTTGAAAGCAGTTCAAGCTTCGGCTCTGTTTTGAATCAAATGAAAACTTCAACAGTGTTTTGGAAATGATTTTTGATATGAAACCTCTGTTTGATTTGATGGTGTCAGGTCGGCGGTACCTCCTCTGTACCTGAGTCGCCGAACACGAACTTGCCATTCCGGATGTGATGAGCGCTGAGTGTGGGTTCTGGAATGAATTCAAATTACAGTCATATCCTGACATGAATGATCGAGTGTTTATGATTGCCCACTCCTATCAGCGCATGCCTTGGATTTACTCTGACGTGGGGGGTGATCACATCATCATTTCTGTCATACGTGGATATCACACACGTGATTCCCGCATTGTGCAGCAACAGCCCGTGGAAAACGCCTCTGCCAAACGTTCACTTGCCACTTTCACCAGCACGCGACCCCTTTGAAATCCCCTGTTAGCTGCGGAAAGTATGCACTTTCCACAACACACCGCTTTGTAGAAGATACTCCTTAGCTGCAGAAAGTAATTACTTTCAACAGCGCGCCATATCAATGGAGATCGCTCCTTAGCTGCAGAAAGCATGTACTTTCCACAACGCGCCACCCGCGACTGATTGTCAAACCTTTTAAGATTTGTCACTTTCAACAGCGCGTCAACTGATGAAAAGAGATCCTTATCTGTTGAAAGTGGGCACTTTCCACAGCGCACAATGAATCTTTGAAAACACGTTAGCCGTGGAAAGTAAAAAATGACAATTTTGAAAAAGGAGACTTTATGGTTCAATTACTTTCTAGGACAAACCAAAACCAAAAATTTTCTCAGCTATAAAAACTAAAAAGTGACTTGAAGACACTACCGAAAGCCATGATATCCACTACAAAACTCAACCGAAAGAACGGTTTCATTTTGGGAGTTAACACCTTTAAACTTTACCCAAGTGACTTCTTCCATTGAGTGACCTAGAGAGAGGGGTGGGTTTTCACCATGTCTTTCTTCCTTTCATCAACCAACTAGTTCTCGGGACGTCTCCCTTGGAGTGAGGTTTTCCTCCTCCTAAATGTTAAATTATGAGCTTGATTTCTTATGTAGATTAATTCTTTTATTTTCTTCAACACTTTGATTCCAGCTTAATACACTTCAACAATACCAAATCATAACCGAATAGAAATAACTATGTAGATACGTAAGTATGCACATCAACAACACATATACCCTGGGGAAACCCTGTACAAGGAGAAAAAACCCAACAAATGATATTCCTTTATTGCATTAATAATGTAAGATCACTTACAAATATCCACCATGAATGTTCTGCTCTTAAAGAGCCTGCCAAGATAACTCTGACTTGAAAAATACCTAAGAAACCTTGCTGAAATACACCTCTGATATGATGCCTCTATTGTTGATATACAACATTGATATGTTGTTGATATACACCTCTGATATGCAACCTCTATTTCTGATATACAACACTGATATGCTTATTTGGTATGTTGCCTCTTCATCACTGATATGCTCCTCTGTTGCTTTTCCCTTAACCTGCATATCAAAACTTTGTTTAAGAGAGGGGTCAACCTCTGCTTATATAGGTTGAAGAGGAGAAGAGGAGAGGCTCGAAATAGTAACCTTTTTTCATGCTTTAATCATAACTCAGCTTCATACTTTAGTTCAAAATTAGAACTAGACTTGTGACTGGTATACTTTAGTTTGAAAATAGAAGTAGACTTGAGACTTCAGTTACAACTCAACATTACACTTTAGTTTGAAAATAGAACTAGACTTGAGACTGGTATACTTTAGTTCGAAAATAGAACTATACTTGAGACTGATATACTTTAGTTCGAAAATAGAACTAGACTTAAGACTATAGTTGCAAATCAGCATTACACTTTAGTTCGAAAATAGAACTAGATTTAAGACTTCAGTTACAACTCAGGATTACGCTTTAGTTAAAAAATAGAACTAGACTTAAGACTTCAGTTACAACTCAACATTACACTTAGTTCTAAAATAGAACTAGACTTAAGAATTCAATTACAACTCAACATTAGACTTTAGTTCTAAAATAGAACTAGACTTAAGACTTCAGTTACAACTCGACTCTTTACAAGGCAATTTGAAATTCTCTTCATGGTGGATAATGTTACATGTGGAAACACACTATATCA
This sequence comes from Picea engelmannii, assembly GCA_009831015.1. Classification (NCBI taxonomy): domain Eukaryota; kingdom Viridiplantae; phylum Streptophyta; class Pinopsida; order Pinales; family Pinaceae; genus Picea; species Picea engelmannii. The sequence continues at coordinate 580,996 of ML780518.1, read as the reverse complement.
ATACATTTATATCATTTGCAATATTTAGGAATATCGTTTGTTTCTAGTTCATCGGAATTTTATATTCAACCTAACTTTTTCTAGGTGCCTTGACTTTTTCTCATGGCTCACAAGGCTTGACTAGGCTCACAAAGGTTGTACGTTCCCCCTGACTTTTGCACTAGTCTGTCTATGCTCACGGAGGTTGTACACTCCCCCTGAATTTTTCACTGGACTGTCTATGGTCACAGAGGTTGTACATTCCCCCTGACTTTTTCATTAGACTCACATAGCATCTCGTTCATCCTGACTTTTGGTTTGACTCACAGAGGTTGTACGTTCCCCTTGGATTTTGTCAATACCTCACAAGACTGGTTGATTCTCCAAATCTCTTTGGCTAGCCTCAGGGTGCCCGTATGGCCTCTCATTGGAGAATGACTGACGATGCTTCCAAATTTAACACTCCCTCTCAATGAGGGAGTCATTTTCAGCCACACCAATCTTACCTCTCAATTGCACAAACTGTCTCGAGGTCAAAGGCTTCGTCAGGATATCAACTACCTTCTCGCTCGTGGTTATGTACTGTAACTTTATAGTTTTTCTCTGGACTAAGTCTCATATGTAGTGGTACCTCATTTCAATATGTTTTGACCTGTCATGAAATATCGGGTTCTCTCTCAATTTTATGCAACTTTGATTATCACAGTGAACCACCGTCATCTCCAGCTTGTCTCAAAACAACCCAGAAACCAATTTTCTGAGACATACTACTTCCTTGCTAGCATCACTTGTTGCAATGTAATCTGTGCAATGGATCCCTTCTTCCGGCTTGAACAAGAGATCATAATGGATCCTAAACTAAAGCAGTATCAGGAAGTACTCTTCCGATCCACTGGGCTTCCTGCCCAACCAACATATGCATACCCATGCAAAAATAAACCACCACTGAATGCATATCTCAGACCATAAGTAATGGTCCCTCTGAGATATATCAAGATGTGCTTTTCTACCACCCAACGTCTCTGTCTCGGTTCAATCATGAACTGACTCATTGCAATCACTACATAACATATATTTGGCCTAGTGTGGATCATGTACATCAATGATCCAATAAGCTGCCTATACATGGTGGGAACCACCAAATCTGAACTTGTATCAAAATCATGTAGCTCCCTCAGATTGGTAATCATCGGAGTAGACATGCATTTGCAATCCATCATACCAAACCTCTTTAGTACATCCACTGTGTATTTTCCTTGTGCCAGAAATATCTCACCCTGTCTTTGCCATACTTCCAATCCTAAGAAGTAATGCATCAAGCCTAAGTCTCTCATCTCAAATTATGAGGTTAGCTCCCTCTTACACCAGGCTATTATCCCTGCATCTACTGTTAGAAAGAGATCATCAACATACAATATTAGTATAATAGGTTGGTTACCTCTTACCTTGAAGTACAAATTTGCATCAACATCACTTTTCTGAAATCGCAGGCTTTTAAGAAAGCCATCAATCCTATCATGCCAAACTCTGGGAGCTTTCTTAAGACCATACAAGGCCTTCCTTAGCTTGCATACATGGGTGCCTTTGTTATGCAGTACAAAACCATCTGGTTGTTCCACAAAGACCTCATGTTCAATCTTTCCATTCAAGAATGTTGTTTTTACATCCATCTGATGTAGCTTCAAACCAAGAATGGGAGCTAAAGCAATAATAGTTCGAATGGAGGTATACCTAGATACATGAGAAAAGGTCTCTTCATAGTCAATTCATTCTTTCTGAGTGAAGCCTCTGGCTACAAATCTTTCTTTCAAATTTTCCACACTTCCATCAGCTACATGTTTGATCTTATAGATCCATTTGGAAGAAACCACCGATTTGTCTTTTTTCCTCGACACAATGTCCCAAACATTGTTCTTTATAATAGACCTGTATTCCTCAAGCATGGAATCCTTTCATACTTGTAATTTATATGCTTCTTCAAATGAAGAAGGTTCATAATCAATAAGTTTTCTCATCAGTGAAACATAGCCTCCAAACCTATGAGGCCTCTTCCTTTCCCTGAAAGTTCATTTGGGAGCAACTATCCTTTCTGCTTCCTACACTATTTCTTTAAGACACCTTGGATTCCTTTTGGCTAGAGGTTCTTCAATATTTATTTCTAACACTTTAGAATTTTATAAGGGATCATTACTTGACCCTTCATGAGGTTCCTCCCTCTGATCATCTGAATCTTAATTTTTCAGAAGAGAGTGAAGCTGGCTGAACTGCTTTTGATTCCTACTGAATCTCTCTAGATTTATTAAATGTCGCTTCCTCATGGAAAGTCACATCTCTACTTACCTATATTTTCCTTTAACCTGGTACATAAATCCTGTAAGCCTTGGAGTTCTCACTGTACCCCAAAAAAACCCCTTTTGTTCCCGAGGGTTCCATGTTTGTCCTCTGTTCCTTAGGGACATGAATATACACAGGACACCCAAATATCCTTAGATTCCCTACTTCAGGTTTGATCCCTGAGAAGACCTCTTCAAGAGTCTTTTCCTTCAATATAGCATGTGGACACCTGTTATGAATATACATGGAAGTGGAGGTAGCTTTTTCCCATAAAGAATTTGGCACATCCTGGTCAAACATCATTTCTTTCGCTGCCTCACAAATTGTCTTGTTTTTCCTCTCAGCAACGTTTTTTTACTGAGAGCTATATGGAATGGTCAACTGTCTCTTGATTCCTGCTAAAATGAAGAATTCCTCAAACTGGAGAGATTCAAACTCTCCTCCATTGTCTGTTGTAAGGATTCTGATGTGTTTCCCTATCTACTTTTCAATAAAGGCTTTATACTCTTTGAATTTATCAAATGTGTCACTTTTATCTTTAGGGAAATATATTCAACATTTTATTGAGTAATCATCAATAAAAATGACATAATACAAAAAACCACTGAGTGAGGGAGATGAAATGGGACCACTTACATCAGAATGAACCAGATCTAAGATGCCCTGAGCTCTATTGTCACTACTAGGAAATTTTTTCCTTATATTTTTACCTAGCATGCATCCCTTACAAATTTCATTTTTACTAAGAGAAATAGAGGGCATGCCACATACCATGTTCTGTATATCTGGAAGATCTTTGTAATGAATATGTCAAAGTCTTTTGTGCCACAACTCGCTGGAGCTAGTTGCATCATGAGCCAATTCCTGAACTGACTGTCTTGACACAACGTACAGTCCTTCGCTGCGAGTTCCAATGGGTTCTACTGTACTTAAGTGGCTACCTTTAGCCCATAGTAGTGCCTTCCTATCCTTGAAGATCACTCAATATCCCTTGTATTCAAGGGTTGCAACTGATAGTAGATTCTTCTTAAGACCTGGAACATATAATACTTCATCAACATGAAGTCTAGACCCAGATTCCAATCTGAAGGAGATAGAGCCTACTCTCTCTATCTTGTAACATTTGTCATCCCCAAGCTCAACATGCTCTTCAAAATATTTTGTCTCGAAATCTAAGAGGATCTCCTTGTACCCTGTCATGTTCTTTGATGCAACACTATCTACTAACCAAGTTTTCATCCTTGTGAAAACTAAACTGGATAAGGAAGAAACCAAGTAATATTCTTTTCTATTTTCTTTCTCATTAGAAGGACTTTTCTTTTGGATTTATTTTGGATTTATTTTGGATTCTTCATCCTCATCAGTTGAGGCATGATGTTTCCCTTTTTTTGGATATTTCTTTCTAAACCAACAATCTTTAGAAAAATGACCCAAATTATTACAACTAAAGCATTAAATCTTAGATGTATCAATATTCTTGACTTTGAATGTACCTTTGGTGTTTGGCTTCCTTCGAGAGCCTTTCTAGAAAGTGCCTTTCTTCTTTCCCTTGAATGTTGATGCTAAAGATGACTGCTCTTATTTTGTTGGTTTTCTCCTAGTAGCTATGTGAATCTCCTCCTGGAGGAAATCATGCCATAACCTCTCAAATGTGGGCTGAATCTCTCTCCCACTTACACTGGATAAGAAGGTCTCCCATGAAGAAGGAAGACCATAAAAAATGGCCTGCACTAAATCATCATTGTCCACTGTCACCCCTATGACCAAAAGATGATCTCTGATCTGGGGTATCCTGGAATAGAAAGATGCCACTGATTCACCTTTCTCCATCTTCAAATACTTAAGCTTGTGCTTAAGTGTCGTCTTCTGACTTGGATCATGTTTCTCATACAGATTTACCAAGGTATCCATACAGTCCTTGGTAGTCATTAATGAAGTCATTTCATGCATTATACTGTCTTTGAGTGAGTCAAAGATTATTCACTTGACCTTTTCTTGAATATTCCTTAAGGACTATCTTCCTTCATTATTCATGGGTTCCTCCACCACTATGGTCACATACTGCTCAAGATCATGCTCTTGCAAGATATTTGTTATCCGGATCTTCCACACATTGAAGTTGGTATCTCCTTCGAGCCTATCCTCGGCCCTAACTAAAATGGAGGATTCCATGGACTTCAAACTGGAAACTTAATCAAGCTAGCTTGGATCTGTGTGTACCTGTCGTTTCACTTCAACATGTTTAACACACCCTAAGATCTAATACCATGTTAAATTATGATCTTGATTTCTTATGTGGATTAATTCTTTTATTTTCTTCAACACTTTGATTCCAGCTTAATACACTTCAACAATAGAAAATCATAACCGAATAACGATAACTATGTAGGTAAGTAAGCATGCACATCAACAACACATATACCCTGGCGAAACCCTATACAGGGAGAAAAAACCCAACAAACGATATTCATTTATTTCATTAATAATGTAAGATCACTTACAAATATCCACCATGAATGTTCTTCTCTTAAAGAGCTTGCCAATATGACTCTGACCTGACAAATACCTAAGATACCTTGCTAAAATACACCTCTGATATGATGCCTCTATTGTTGATATACAACACTGATATGTTGATGATATACACCTCTGATATGCAACCTGTATTTCTGATATACAACACTGGTATGCTTCTTTGGTATGCTACCTCTTTATCACTGATACACTCCTCTGTTGCTTCTCCTTTAACCTACATATCAAAACTTTGTTTAAGAGAGGGGTCGACCTCTGCTTATATAGGTTGAAGAGGAGAAGCAGAGAGGCTTGAAATAGTAACCTGTTTGCATGCTTTAATCATAACTCAGCTTCATAATTTAGTTCAAACTTAGAACTAGACTTGAAACTGGTATACTTTAGTTCGAAAATAGAAGTAGACTTGAGACTTCAGTTACAACTCAACATTACACTTTATTTCGAAAATAGAACTAGACTTCAGACTGGTATACTTTAGTTCGAAAATAGAACTAGACTTGAGACTTCAGTCACAACTCAACATTACTCTTTAGTTCAAAAATAGAACTAGACTTAAGAATTCAGTTGCAACTTAGCATTACACTTTAGTTCGAAAATAGAGATAGACTTAAGACTTTAGTTACAAATCAACATTACACTTTAGTTCTAAAATAGAACTAGACTTAAGAATTCAGTTACAACTGAGCATTAAACTTTAGTTCTAAAATAGAACTAGACTTAAGACTTCAGTTACAACTCAGCATTACACTTTATCTCTAAAATAGAACTATACTTAAGACTTCAGTTACAACGCGAATCTTTACAAGGAAATTCAAAATTCTCTTCATGGTGGATAATGTTGCACTTGTCAATGCACTAGATCAATATATTTATATCATTTTCAATATTTAGGAATATCGTTTGTTTCTAGCTCATAGGAATTTTATATTCAACCTAACTTTTGCTAGGTGCTTGACTTTTGCTCATGGATCACAAGGCTTGACTAGGCTCACAGAGGTTGTACGTTCCCTCTAACTTTTTCACTAGTCTGTCTATGCTCACAGAGGTTCTACGTTCCCCCTGACTTTTGCACTAGACTGTATATGCTCACAGAGGTTGTACGACCCCCCTGGTGTTTTCATTAGACTCACATAACATATTGTTCATCTTGAATTTTGGTTTGACTCACAGAGGTTGTACATTCCCCTTGGATTTTTTCAATACCTCATAAGATGGGTTGATTCTCCAAATCTCCGTGGCTAGCCTCAGGGTGGCCCATATGGGCTCTCATTGGAGAATGACTATCGATGCTGCCAAATTTAAAACTAAATGGAAAGAGGTACCCTATTGGGGTGACAGTGATAGGACTATCTCCGTTTTACGTCAAATCTAAGCCTACTTTCCTTTAGGCTTTAGGCAAGTATAGATTGTGCGATAACATTTTTGGTGCCGTTTCCATGGAAACATCGACTCAATCTTCCTTGAACGACATTTTTCGGTAAGCCTTTATCCAAAGCCTTCATTTCACAAAGCTTACCTGGCAACTCCACTGAGGGTGATCCCCTCATCCCTTTTATAATCTCAAGATTGTCTGGTGAATCCATTGATGACGAACCGTAGAGGTAGTCAGTACACACCTTATTATTCTATGGTTCCTATTATCCCCATGGCCCCTCCTAAATGGGATCCCAAGTAACTCTTCGACCCTTTGGATTTGACCAATATCAAAGGGGGCTTACATGATCTCCCTAAGGATGCTAGTTCATGGATACCCAAGTTTTCCATAAAGGCTGGGGCTTCCGACAACATACATTGGACCAAATTTTGTGAAAGCTATGACTTCCATCAGTCTGAGAAAGAATATCCTAACACATTCATGAAAATTTTCTTGGCCTCACTTACTAGAAATGCTAGGAAATGTAGCACTAACCTCCCAAGAAAGAGCCTCATAACCTGTGAAAATTTAGAACAAGTTTTCTTACAATGATGGGGTGTGATGGAAGATGTGGCTTCCCTTTACTTGCAGTATCTCAAAATATGCAAACAAAACGATGAAAATGTTAGGGAATTTAATGATAGGTTTAATTCCTTTCTTGGTCTAATCGATTTCGATTTTCAACCAAAGAGCGCTATTCTTGGACAATACCTCAATTCGTTTGAGGGAAACTTCCAATCCCTCCTCAGGAACCAATTTCCAACAAACGTTAAGGAGGCACAAGATGATGCTTGCTGGATTGAAGATGATCTCAAATGGTGTGATCCCATTTCCCAGGTCAATCTTGTTTAGGAAAAAATGATATCTTATGGTTCAATGAGGAGAAGATGGAGGAAGAAGAACATGATTTCCTAGAGATACTAGAGGTAGATGATGGGATTAATTTATCCATTCCCCCTAAAAGAAATGGTACTTGGAAGAATGGGTTCTCAAACATGAAAGATGCCTTGATTTTTTCGAAACAACATGAACCCTATGAGGATCTAGGTTCCCTTAAAAAAATCTCTGAAGATTGGGAGGATGGGAAATAAGACATTGAATGTTCAGCTTCATAAATCACTGAAGAAAATGATTTGGAAGAAGACTCCCTAGTAATTTTTCATGTTGGAAGCATTGGAACAAGATATGGTGATCCCACACCTTTTTATGTTACCCTCAAAATAAATTAATTCCTTCTCCATAACTGCGTTTTTGATCCAGATGCTTCTAGAAACATCATGACTCAATGGGTCATGCACCATCTAGGACTTATTATATCACAACCCTATAATGGTACACGATATAGCCTTACAAATGGTCTTATCAAAGACTTGGTTGTTGCCTTCCATACTTTCCCTGATGTCTCTTTTAAAATCAATGTGATAGTAATAAACACATTAGGTAGTTGGGGAAACCTACTATGTAAATATATGATAGAAAAAACAGGAAAAGGATTCCAATACCAAGGATCTAAAGCCACTATTCCACATCCCGAGGGAGGATTTGTCACCATTTATAAGGAACCTATCACTGGATGTCTCATTAAAGCTTCCAAAGAACCCACTGATCAACTCCTCTGTGTAAACAACAGAGTAGAAATATGGTTTTTTCAAGGAGGATATTCCAAAGATGAACCTTGAAAAACACTTGAAGGAGTATGAACATTATAGTTTGATGGTTCTCACTCTATTTTTGGCTCAGGGGCGGGCATTGTCTTAAATTACCCTTCTAAATAAACCTTCTACTACTCCTATAGACTTGAATATCATTGCTCAAACAATGTTGTCGAGTACAAGGATTTAATCATAGTTCTTAATTTGGCCATTGATAGGGGAATAGGTCACTTAAGGGTCATTGGTGATTTAGACCTAATAGTTTCACAAATACTACTAAAATTTTCCACGAAGAATGAGAGGCTCAAAAGGTACCGAGACTTTTCAAGGTGCATTGAAAATTGTTTTGAAGTAGTATCAATTGAATCAGTCCTTAGAGAAGAATATTATGTAGCAGATGCCCTAGTTGTTTCAACATCCACCTTGCAACCTTGCGAAGTCCCCCTCCAATTTTTTTTCAAAATGGAGTTTTTGTTTAGACCATAAATCCCTGACAACTTATAGCATTGACATGTTTTTGAGAATGACAATAATATCCCCACCGATTCAGAAGTAAATTTCTTGGTTGATTCCATGGATCTTGAGGTAGTGAATCTATAAAATAATACTCTACCAAAAGGGTGCATTCCTTTAGAACAACGCTTTGATAGACATGATATTCACAAAGGAAAAACTCCCAAACAACAAACAAATAAGGTGATGGAATTCAATATTGGGACCGAGATGGACCCAAGAATGGTAAATATAGGGGAGGGTAGCACTGAGAAGGAGATAAATGAAATGCTTGACCTCATTAGAGAATTTAAGGATGAATTTTCTTGGAATTATGATGACTTGAAGGCTACATGAGTGCTGTCATCCAACATGCCATTCCCTTAACAAAAGGAGCTAAACCTTTCTAACAAAAACTAAGGCACATTAACCCTAAGTTGGAAAATCAGATACAAAGGGAGATCCAAAATATGGTAGACATTGGTATCATAGTCCCCATTAGGTATTCATCATGGATTTCTAATTTGGTAGTTGTCCAAAATAAGAGTGGTGACATCCTCCTATGCATTTATTTTCGGAACCTTAACCAACTATCATTGAAGGACAATTACCCCCTCCCAAATATGGAACATTTACAAGAAAGGGTCATCGGGGTAAGAATGATCTCTATGCTAGATGGATTTTCTAGATACAATCAAGTGTTACTCAAAAGGGAGGATCAACTCAAAACGACATTTACTACACCATGGGGAACATTCATGTACTTAAGAATGTCATTTGGACTTATGAATGCAGACTCAACTTTTCAAAGAGAAATGGACTTTGATTTTAAGGACCTAATCCAAAATATTATAGAAATTTACCAAGATAATCTCACAATCATCTCCAAAAAGAGGAAATATCATATCTCACACCTTAGAATTGTCTTTGAAAGGTGTAGGAAATATGGTATTTCCCTTAACCCTAAAAAGTCCATTTTTGGGATAGACGAAGGAAAGTTATTAGGGAACATAATATTAAAAGGGGGAATTTCTATTGATCCAGAGAGAATCCAATCTATCAATAATGTATGCCCCCCCGCTAATAAAAAGGCCTTCAATCATTCTTTGGAAAAATAAACTTTATTCGAAGATTTGTTCCAAATTTTGTTGAGAGAGTAAAACCCATGAGTTCCTTTCTTAAGAAAGATGTTGCATTCAGATGGGATGAAAAGAGTCTACAATCCTTTGAAGACACAAAGAACGCCCTTTCCCAAGCCTCAGTTTTGGTTATCCTTGATTTTTCACGTGATTTCATGATATTATCCTTCGCTTCTCAAGATACCATTGTAGGTGTCTTGTTGCAAAAAGATGTTAATGATCATGAGGACCCTATTGTGTTCATGCGCAAAGTCCTTAGGGATTGAGAATTGAATTATTCAATTACTAAAAAATAGGCTTACGCCCTGGTTAAATCCCTCAAGAACTTTAGAGGTTATGTTGGTTATAACAATATTAAGGCCTATGTCCCATACCCGACAGTAAAAGATGTTTTGTCACAACATGATTACATGGGAAATAGGGGTAAGTGGGTTTCCAAAATCCAAGAATATGACTTAGAGATAAAACCCACAATGATCATAAAGGGACAAGGGATATCTCAGATGTTGACTAAAAGAAATTAATAATCCATACAAATGGAATAAAACGAGCAAGTGAATATGGTGGTAAGTGAACTAGAACATGATGAATGGTATTCCGACATAATATACTACCTTAAGAACTTGTCTTGCCCATACCACTGGATAGACTATAAAATAAGGGCTCTAAGGCTCAAAGATATGAAGTACTATTAAATGAAGATTGTATAGGTTGGAAAAACCCGGATGGAGTTCTCCTTAGATGTGTGAAAAAAGACAAGGCTAACAATTTGTTGGAGCTACACTCAAGGTATTGTGGGGGGAACTTTGCTGCCCGTACTACTGCTCACAATATTTTGAGAGATATATATTAATGGACGAAACCGTTCACTAATACTCATCAATATTTTCGCTCATGCCAACCTTGTCAATACTTTGCAGGAAAACAAAAAATCCCTGCACAACCTCTAAGTCCTGTGATTGTAGAAACCCCTTTTCAACGATAAGGTTTGGATTTTATTGGTGAATTTAAGGATAATTCAAGTAATGGTTTCTGATGGATTTTGACTGACATAGATTATTTCAATATATGGATAGAATTTGTTCCTATGAAGAAGGCTACTAAATATGTGGTCATGAACTTCTTGGAAGAAAGAATCATAACAAGATTTGGCGCACCCACCAAAATCACCACTAATGATTCCAAATCCTTTAGCTCCCTTGCTTTAGAGAATTGTTTTTCAAATATGGTATCATTCTATCCCATTCGTCAAACTACTGTCCCTAGAGTAATGGTTTGGCATAGTCAAGCAACAAGAATCTCATGAATATCATCAAGAAGTTTGTGGGAGAGAATAAGAAGTCCCATGATAGAAATATGAAACATGCCTTGTGCGCAGATCATATAACAAAAAAGACTTCAACAGGAAAAAACTCGTTTGAAATAGTATATGGGTTGGAGGCTAAAATTCATGTGAATCTCCAAATTCCCATCCTCCGCTTCGCTCAACAATACACCATAGAAGAAGAAGCACTCCAAGGACGAATTGACCAGTTGGTGGAATTAGATGCATCCAAGAGGATTTCTTTGAACCAGATGGAAAGAAGTCAAGAGAAGGTTAATAAAAAATTTGATCACAAAGAAAATGAGATGGATTTAAAAGAAGTGGATCTAGTGTTATTATGGGACAAAAGGAAAGAGAAACCTTGTATGCACAAGTTAGACGGATTATGGACAAGTCCTTACAAGATTGTGAGTAAATTAGGAACAAACTCTTTTAATTTACGAATGCTTGAGGGAGAGTCTTTGAAACTACCTGTGAATGCTATCCACATGAACCATTACTTCCCACCAGAATATTCACAGTTAAGTACATGAAGCATTACTTCCCACCGGAATATTTAGGTAGGCATTTTGCATCCATTGTAGATACCATTGCATATCATGTTATCATAGTTGTAGTTGTAATTTTCATATTATCTTGTTTCATTATGTATATATGTATGCTCATAATCATATGTTAGACTAGAGATGCTTTTATTTGTTTATTTTATCATATATAGATGAACGGAGATATCACCATCCTAGGGATTACTAATATATTTTGTTGAGATTTAGCAGGCACATGTCATACCATAGGTGCTGAGGTTCTCATGCACTCTACGATGAGCACATGTCCTTGAGTTGGATCCAGATGTTATCCCATAGCCTAGGGATAACTAAGGAGATCACATCTCGAGGCCCAAAGTTCCTAGACATGAAGTACCGAGATCCAGACGACTTGAGCATGGCCCCAAAGGGCCCCTCTTCTCTTCAGTGCAGTCCCCGTATCACCAGTAGTAGTATCCATCACACCTGCTTAGTCATGAATTAACATTAAGTCTTTCTCCATGAGGTAATGATTCGGGGTATCATGGTATGTATCACTGTGATTTTTAAAGCACTTGAACATGTTGTATCAAATCCTTCTTTATTTCATGACGTTTTCTTGGAAATTATGCTCTTTGCCTCGTTCGAACTTGGAACGGTGACACCATGCCCTATGAAGTCGATTTCCCTTTAGGATGGGTTTCTACTAGGTGGATCTATGAAAATCCATCGTTTGTTTCCTCCATACTTATCACTTTCTATTTTCATTCCTTTCATCTCTGTTAAGAACCAAACATCAATATAGCATAGAGAAACCTCAGGAAAAGTACTCAACGCCTTGAAAAAGAGATAATTTTAGATAATAAGCCTCTTCGAGGGGGCAACCTCCTTTTACCCTACTTAAATGTTCAAGTACAAGATAATTCAAAATGAAAATGTCTCCTTGGTATATATAGGAGACTAGGAGGTTTAATGGCCTAAAGCCGACATAAATAAAATAACATTACTAATCTAAATTACAACTAATGGCCTAAAGCCAACATAAATAAAATAACATTACTAATATAATATGCCCCAATTAAGTGGTAATGAGCCTATATTAGGGCTTAACATGCCCCTCCCCTTGAGACAAGTGTTGTCTGCAACGCTTGCGTAACTCTGAATGCTTCTGTATAAAAGAATCATCTTCCCAAGTGGAATCTTCAGCTGGTAGTTTCCTCCATTTAATGAGATACTCCGAAATGGATCTATTCCTTAGTTGGCGACTTCTTGTGTCAGTGATGGCTTCAGGCTCCAATATCATTTTTCCTTCCTCGTCAAGTTCTGGCAATATAGTTTGAACTGGGATCTTGTCGCCTATAACTTTCTTTAAGCATGAAACATGGAAAACTGGGTGTAC
>ML780518.1:542429-563100 GCA_009831015.1 Picea engelmannii | reverse complement strand
AATGGCCTAAAGCCGACATAAATAAAATAACATTACTAATCTAAATTACAACTAATGGCCTAAAGCCGACATAAATAAAATAAAATTACTAATCTAATATGCCCCAATTAAGTGGTAATGAGCCAATATTAGGGCTTAACAATCTCCCCTATCCTTGTTTGGGCATTGGTATTGGCTACACTAGGAAGGGTTGTACCTTACCTCATGGGAAGAAGGGGCTAAAGGAACAGAGGGTAAAAATAGATGGAAAGAGTTAAAAGCCAATTTTGAAACCTTCGATATTCTTTGCCCAGGGATCCCTGAGAAAGAAGTGAAAATATTCTCAGTAAGAAAAGGGGACCCACAAGATAATATAAACACTCAATGTACTAATTGATGGATAGGAGGTCTCATAACTAGCCGACCTATTATGAACATGGGCATGTAGCAGTATGAAAATACCACCTATCTAGTCACCAAACTAGGGTAGTGGCTCTTAATGGCATAGCCAAGAGAAAGGGGGTCTCATCACGAGACAACCTTCTCATTTTCATGAAACGTTTATGTATAACACTATCACCTCTGGTCATCAAGCCAGGACAGTGACCCTCAACTATTTCCTTAAAGCACAAGAGAAAAAGATAAAAATAAATAAATATAAGAGTAAAAGGAAATGAATTGGCTAGGAAAAAATTGCATTCATAACAAGGTGTAGCTCACCCTACACAAAGGAACCCACAGGTAAGACTCTACATTTCCCTGTTATCACATGCACCCCATGCCCAAATATTTACCCCATGCCACCTCATACACCTACATGAGTTGGACTAGACTCCGCCAGGGAAACACCCCGAACTTAAGAGAGGTTATCCCAATAGGACACCCTAAGACCCTCTCCAAACATAACTTGTCAAATTGCATAATGTCTTTGAGCATTTGTTTGGGGTTAAGGGGGGTTTTATGTACATGTTCGGGTAATTTAATTATTAGATGTCATTTAAATGTTATGATCCTTGTGACTTATGAACCCCTGGAGGGCGTACTTATTGTTTCCACATGACCTTTCCTAGTGGATAAGTACACATGAGGGAATGATTAGATTGAACCTTCATGGGGGCTCAAAGCCCACATATGGATGTTGAAACCCCAGCCAGGGGTAGGAAGAGATTGAAGGTTTGCACTAGATGAAGGAAGGATGTTTCCTTTGGAGGTACTTTAGAAGGCCTAGATGGACGAGTACCACCTCTCTTCACTTGGATGATGGCCTTGGAAGTCCTAGAGACCACCCACCTAGCACATGATGTCATCATTTTGGGGATAGGGTTTCATGGAGGTGATGTTATGGTAAAATAAGGGTGCTTGACACAATGTTTGGCATTTGATGGCATGATTAGGCCTTGGAGGGTCCAACGTTCCACCTTTCAGGGCTACACATCCCCCATTGGAGCTCAATGTCACCCTAGAAAGGGCATGACACCACCCTACTAAGGTTTATTCATGTAATTTGTTTAATTTTGTAAATTAGGGAAAATTGATTAGGTCAGCCCTGTAATTCTGAACTAATACTAATTTTAGGGTAAATTTTGTATAAATAGATAGAAAGTGACATTCATTTTCATCATAACTTGTCATAAGACAAGAATAGGACTGAAATTTGCGCCCCTCTTGGGTTATTGGCTGAAATAAGCAGGAACCACTCTTTTTTAAGGCTTATCTTTGCAACTTGGATCAATTTTTGAAGTTTTATGGTGATCTTGCATGGTATATTCATGATTATTCTTGGTGCAAGTAAGTAGAAATTGCATTTTTTCATCTATTTAATGGTTTTATTTTCTCATACAAGATTATGAAATTGCATGGTGTATTTAATGCTTGAAGTAAGAAACTTAAGTTGATACTTTCTTACTTTTTATTTTCCAAGCTTTCACTAAATTGATCTAGTAACTAGTGAAACCCTAAATCCCTAAATTGCTAGCACTCTATAGGTTTTCATTTGGTTACTATTGCATAAGTTTTTTTTAATCCATAAAAAGGCTAAGGAGAGCAAGGCACTAGGGCCTAGAAGTTCCTACACCCTAGCACTTTGTTTCTTGAGGTCAAAATCTAGGAGGACTTAAGTTTCTACTCCTAGAAATTTTCCCTCTTAGACTTTTGTGTATCATCATTGATTAACAGCCTTAGAAGAAGACACCATCTTTGACTCCATTTCCCTCGAAAGGAACTAGTCCTTGGATTCTTCCCTTTAACAAGCAACCTTAAATCTTTCAAACTCTCTTTTCATCTTGGCGATTTCACTAACTTAGCTTGTTGCTGCTACAACAATCATTTTGCAGCTCCAACAAACATACTAACTAAGATAGCCTACCCAGAAACTTGTACTAAGCTAAGCGTCATCACCCTAGGGTCTAGTATTTCCCCTTGCTACCTTTCTAAAGTGAAAATTATGAAATTTTTATTGTTGTGATTGATGTTGTTGCAGCCACTGTGAAGCCCCTAACAACCCTAAAAATCGTCCATAAAACCACTGAGCATTTGTACTAAGAAAACTATAATCATTGGATATTGAAGTAGTTGTATTATTGCTTTATTATAGTACTTTTCTGAAGTGGTTTCTATTGTTGTCAACATCATTAATTAATGTTGTTATAAATTTTTGGACAACCATTTAAGTCATTTATTGACTTGTATTAATCTTTAAACTTGCGACTGACAAAGTATTATCAAGTTTGCAAGACCTTTTATATCTTTTCTTGTCATCATAACTTGCAATTTCCAAGATACATTGTTGCTACTATAATCTCATCTTTATTGTATATAAATTGTTCTAACAACACATAATTTGTCTAAGAAGTCATTGATTATAACCATTTATATCATTTTTACCACTAACGTTTGATGTTTCATTGGTAAAGGGCATGTACAAACACACTTTCACTTTCCTCTGCGCCTTTAAACTTTACCCAAGTGACTTCTTCCATTGAGTGACCTAGAGAGAGGGGTGGGTTTTCACCGTGTTTTTCTTCCTTTCAAAAACCAACTAGGTCCTGGGATGTCTCCCTTGGAGTGAGGTTTTCCTTCTCCTAAAGAGAAATAGGTACCATATTGGGGTGACAGTGATGGGACTACCTCATTGTTACATCAAATCTAAGCCTACTTGCATTTAGGCTTTGGGAAAGTATAGATTGCATGATAACATGACTCATAGGCCATTGATGGGGCCTTTTCCACCATGCATGCTGTTATGGAATAATTACCCTATGGAAAAGTGAATATCCCCTTGGATTCTAGACCCCTAATACCGAGACATAAAGATACAAATAGACACTAACATCCCTTTGAGAATTGTTTAACTAGCCAAAAAGAGAGAAGGAGAAAAGGTGATCGTACCTATTTATGATGGTTGTCCTCACTGCTCCAATTCGAGCTTGATATCCAAAATCTTTCGCACAACTTGATACCTACAAAACAATGGACAACAAAGAGAAACAAGGAAAATCATACTCTACCATATTATATTAAACAATTTCATCTATAGTAGACAAGCATATGTAAAGATACAAAAACTAGAAGGGAATAGGCCAAGTATATTGATGAGAACTTTAAAAAGACACTTACAATCTGTAGATGAAGTTGCAACAACCTCTCCAAGTCCTCCTCGTCCATCCCTTTCACGATGCTCCCAAGATCATAAGTTTGTTATCCAAAAGATTTCTCCTCTTCTCCATGGAAATACCTCATTATATAGGATTTGGAGGCTTAACCACTATGGAGAATATCACTCATAAGATCCACTAAAAAGGGATCTCCAAGATTTTTAGGGA
This sequence comes from Picea engelmannii, assembly GCA_009831015.1. Taxonomy (NCBI): domain Eukaryota; kingdom Viridiplantae; phylum Streptophyta; class Pinopsida; order Pinales; family Pinaceae; genus Picea; species Picea engelmannii. Next base: position 559,300 of record ML780518.1, on the reverse strand, counting down.
GATAATTTCTCTCAAGGATTTTAGGGAGAAAATATCTCTCAAGGATTTTAAGGAGGAAATATCTCTCAAGATCCACCAAATTAGGATTTTGGTTTGAGAAATTATCTCAACCATACATGATATTAAGAACCTCTCCTTGAAAATAGGAAACCAAATGTGAGGTGGATTCTTAGACTAAATTATTTTCCTTTTTATGAATATTAATAATTAATTCATTTGAACATAGTATTTTGACCTTCATATAATATATTTCTCCTCTACATTGACTAGGGATTGTGACACATATTCTTTCATGGTGTTAGTGTATGTGACACTTTCATGACACTTGCGACACTTAGGGTGAGGTACTTAAATGTGGAATTTTTTTCTATAACAAATTTCCCCCTAAAGTGTGAGGTTAGAAGAGAAACTGATGGATGAAACACTTTACGATTCTTCAATGCAAGGGAGTGGAGTTGGAGAACCTAGAAGAAGATGCAAACAACCATCAAACAATATTAATATATGTTCCATTTCTGAGTTAGGAATACCTATGCTCGAAATACGAGATGACTCAAAGCATGACCGCCGACCAATACACCGCGGATCCATGAAAAATATTGATTAAGGATATGGCCACCAACGATACAATGTGGATCCATAACTCCATGACATGAACTGATTGTAGCCACGAAAAATACACAGTGGAACTATGAGATGATAAAACATAGCCACGGACCAATACAATTTGGATCTATGTGACAATATATATATCAACATGCTCAAATGATCTCCTTCACAGCCTGGGAAAAAAAAATAACAAAGTGAACACTCAACCCAGGGTCTTCGTCCCAATCCTAATGTGGTATGAATCTAGCCATGTGAATAGATGACTTGATTTCGAACATGGTAGAAAAATCTTGATTACCGATCATTGAGGTAAACCGTTAACAAGTGCGAGGGAAATCACCAATGATGTCAATGACTCCCAAGGTACCCTAGTACATTCCAATGGATGTGAATAAATGAGATGAGGTCGAACATTAGTGAAATCATCCGATCAGATGTCAATGATGTAAACTCATTGTCAGAAGCGAGGAGGCCTTCCATTGAGGCATGCAGGTCCCAAGGTACTAACTGGTATCTAAGTCTAATTCTCAAATGATGTGTTGAAGTCGATAGGAAAAGAATCATTGAAGGAGGGCCTTTATGTATCCCCCATTATCAACATGAAACTGACACAAGAAATTTATTTAAGATGGTGAATCAAATGAATATGCACTGAAACGGGAAATGGAAAGTGGAAATACTGCAAATGGATGGTTTGAAGTGAAACTTCCCATGAACATGATGAAGCACGACAACTGAATTGGAAGCATTGACTCGAAAAGAACCAAGAATGTAATGTGACGTAAATAAGAGCATTCTTTGACTGGAAAAAAAATTATGGTGACACATGGAATTGGTATGACTCAGAGACAAGTAGATTACCCAACTGTAAGACGAGACACAAACAAGTGCTATGTTCAAGAGAGAAAAACGCTTCTAAAAAGAATTCTCAAAACCTTGACTCACTTCTTTCAATTTTTCCCTCACCCAGATAGATGAGTACCTCTTTTTCATTTAACAAGCTCAAGGAGGGTAACACATGCTCAATATAACTCAACTTCGGTATGTTCATCTTCCTTTTTTTAATGAACTGGAAGAAGTAAGGGTCTGTTCCCATATCGGTCCTTCAATGTGTAGTTTAGCGAGTCCAAAGAAGGAAAACTTGGTGGTTTTACATGTTTAGAGAGCCTAAAAAGAACTTAAAGGTGACTCCAGGGTTGTCCTTTTTCGTGATGTTTAGTCTCCGAGTTCTGAAAAACTATAAAACAATATGATGGAGAACTCTTCTAATCATGCTTGATTAGAGTGTTCATTTTTTATAATTACTCTCACGAGGCCGAAAAAGAGATAAAATATGACCCGAAAGATGCCCTTTCAAACCTTTTAATGAGTGTTAAAGAAAGAAAGATCACTCGAAAATATTTTCATGTTCAGAGAGTCCAAAAAAAGATTAAATGAGACTCTAGGGGGTTCCTTTTTCGTATAACCTTTACGAGTCCAGAAAAGTGATAAAATTATACTCGGTCACATCCTCACGTATTGACGAGAACGAGAAAGAACAAATACTAATCTCGATAACTTATTCTCATGTGTTTACGAGCATGAGAAAGGACAAAGACAACTCATTATAGAAAATGACTACTACGTTATGATGGGAATGACCTTCAAACGAGGATCACTCCTAGCAACGAGTCTCTCTAGAGGTAATTTTCCCCCAACTTCTTTGGACGAAGTGAGCGGTTTTGCTCCAGCATGATGTCCAGAGGCTAGAGACCTGCCCCCCAAGCTTCGTTTCCTCCGGCGACCCTTCTTATTTCCTCGTTTAGGTTTTTGGTTACTAATGGAAACATTTTCACTAGGTGGAGGAAAAGAAGTTTCAACTACTCGATCCAGAGGGAAAATCAATTCTAAAGGAGGGGGGTCTATTTTGTTTTTTAACGAGCTTAACAGAGAGAATGAACTATTCTCATTAAGATCGGGTACTACAAATGAAAGAGATGAATTGAAGGATTGTTGTACCTGAGTCGAAATCATGTTTAATGTGGAAACTTGTGTGGTGGGAGGAGTAGGAAAGGGAAAACCCCCATGAGCGAGGAATCCTTGAGAATACCTACACCTACACTCTCAAAATTGTTTTGTCCTAGAAAAGGGACATTATTTTTTGTGACAATGTTGAGATCTGGAGTTGTATACTCAAGTTGGTCAACAATGATAATATTTCCTTGATGGGGAAATCGTGAGATACGAAACACTGAATATGCGATGACAGTCATTGCATAGAACCAACTACGACCAAGTAAGAAATTATAATCCAGGGGTGTATTGACTACTTAGATATCAACCGAAATAGTCTTACCCTTCAAAGTCACAATGAAAGATTTCAAGAGTCCGTGAGGTTGGAAACCATGCCCATCAAATTCTTTCAGGGTGGTTGGGGGAAAAATAAGTGTAGGAGAACCATTGGATTTCCAACAAGGCAAATACATGACACAAGTCGAGGCTCCATCATCCAAAATAGTAATATGGATGTTCTTTCCACCAACCAAAACTTGAATTTGGAATGCTAAGTGGTGGGAGACTATCTCCTTAAAATAATCTAGGTTAAACATAATCAGGTTCAACTCCTCAGGATCCATGGCTCCAATGGCTGACAACACGGTTCTATGTTGATTGGGAAAATGTTGTAGAACTTCGAGGGTAGACATAGCACAAGGTGCTTGTTCCAAATATTCAATGATGTTGTAGTTTTGGGCAGTGAATGCATTTGGAATAAATGTCGCTTTTCAAATTACACTTTTGGGTGGGCACAATGCTGCGTCAGAAATCGTCTTCTCAATATGAAGAAGATTGGAAGATGGAGGAGGAATAGAGTTAGAAGGTTGGTCGACAACTTTCCCTTTAGTTTTACCACATGGAGGGGTGTCATAGGTATTTACACAAGTTGTGACATTAACCGTCTTAAACATGTAAAACTCAGAGGATCTTGTGGAAGCATCCCCATGATGGGAATGAACTGGGTCACCTCCTTGCGGAGGGACAGAGTTTTGTGCAACAAAGTGTTGTTGCTAAACCGGTTGAGAGGTACCCTTCAGATATTTAGAGACATCCTTATGGTGAGGGAAGTCTTTCATGTAGTGGTATTCCCCACAAATCATACAAGGAGATTTAGGTTTCCTTGTCGGTTGAGTATCAACAGACTTAGGATTATCCTTCTCGTTAGAAGGTTTCTTGGATTTTCCCTTGTTTTTATTCCTAGCTCCTTGTTGGAGAGATGAAGTGGATTGGACTGTATTCACCTTGGATGTTTGAGTAGGAGAAGAAGTAGTTGCGCTGTTTGTGATAGAATTAGATTCCAGAGCAGGTCTTGACGGATCATTCGATGTACGAGGAGCATTAGGGATCAAATCGTAAATTGTGTCAGACTGGAATTAAAGCAAGTCCAAATACAGTGCACATATGATAGCCTACTCCTCATTAAATACATTTATTATAGCAACATTGTGGGAGATGGGAGGCAAGAGGGAATTTGTAAACCAATCTGCGAGGAGTAGGTCCGAAATTGGAGCTTTAATCAACCGTCTTCGTCGTCTCCACTGATGAATATGATCAGAGATGTGGTTGGAAGAGGATTGTCGAATAGAGGATTGCCCAAGCTTTCTATGAAGGTTGGGACTGTTTATTCAACGTGATGACCACTTCCAGAAGAGACACTCCTAGTTTCAGAAGTGTGATCTGTGCTCATCACTTCGTAAGAAAGATTATGTTGTGGTTCCTGAGTGTTAGGTTCCATACCTCTGATCCTAATTCCAACTATGCAAAACAAAGAAACACACTCTTATGAAAACTAAAAGAAATCAACCAAGAAACAACTGATTTAAGGATCTTCTGAAGATGGGATATCGAGCCGCCAATGAAGAAGTGAGAATCAGTTACCCCAACCTCCACATAACAACCCTTCTCAGTGAAAGCAACCCTCACTTTCGAGGGATCACCATCCAAGGGTACTGATAATGTGATACGATGTCTGCCCCAGGTACCGTGGGAATCCTCCCATAGTCACCTCTTTAGGTATCTAGGAAATGCCACTAAGGTTACAAACTCGCAGTCAACCTTTGGGGGGTACATTCGACAGTCGAGACCGAATGTATGTTCAGGATATCAAAGTCCGAAGATCTTCAAGAGAGCTGAAGACAGGTGGACTGGTAGGAATCCAAAGGACCTCGAATGTATCCAGAGTTCACGAAGCACCGAAACCAAATGAAATGATTGGTTTCTCAAGAACAAACCCCAATATACGATCTTTTCATTACGATTGGTTAAGATTTGGAGGTGTAATCTTTGTTTCTCTCCCGCACTCGAACTTGTGTTTATCCCCTCTATGAGAGGGGGTTCCTGACTATGCTTCTACGAAATTTGGATTTATACGCTATTTAGTGTTCTACAATCTCTTTAGTAGTCTTGGAAAATTTACTCACATCACCTAGTCCAAAGACCCTAATCCTAGGCTATTGTTGCTGTGATAAAAGAAAAAAATGTTTGAGTTGATTTTTTTAGTGCATGGTTGATTTTAGTGTCTTTTAACTCAAAGGGTTCATGGAGATGAAACTGATGATGTGTAATAGACTCGACTCCAAAAGAATGATATGCAACTCTTTCTTTCGATGAATTTTATGTATAAGAAGGAGAAGAGTTATATTCTTCTTAACACAAGCAAGCACTCAAAACAATGAAACTTTCAATTTATGGGATCAATAAAATGCCAAATGTCCGAACAAATGTTTCTGAAAATTGAAATACACATACAAAACTAGCTCTTTTTCCAAACATAAACCAAAGAAAACTTCCTAATGAATGCAACATTTCTTTGTTTGATTAAATATGCAAGGAGATATGAAATTTTTTTTCTTCTTAACTTTCAGATGAAAGAGATATAAGTTTGATACAAAGAACTATGAGGAAAAAAAAAATCAAACAAAGTGCACTCAAAGTGATGAGAACTGAAAGAAAACAAGTAGGGAATAACCCGTTCAATCAAGAACTCAATGATACAAAAGAGAAATCATTCAAATGTATTGAAAAAACAATCATTAAGAAAGAGAAATCCAATATGGGTTTTGGTAAGCATAAAGTATCAAATCATTCAAAGAGGACATATTTAAAAAATAACTTAATACCAAAAAACCTTTACAGATATTTTCAATTAGTCAAATAACTAGAAACTTCACAAGACTCAAACCAAACCAAGAAAAAACAAGGCGAATCAATCTCGTAATTTGGAAAATGTTGCAATCTCAAAAAATACAATGAGATAAGTGATAAGAACCAAATCCTTATCCCAAACAAATTCACAAGAAAAAGTAGAGACTCTGGTCAACAGACCCCCAACAAAGGGTTGAGAAAAATAGGGAAAAATCCCCTAGATCTGCCCAAAACGAGAGAGAATCACTCCCCAAAACAAAGATACAGAGCACTATAACACTCCCTAAGATACCAAAGGGGAGCGTTGATAAGATAAATCGTGCTCTAATAGCCACTCTAGGGGAGCGCTAGTCCTGTATATGCTTGAAAATGAGCTTAAAAAATAAAAAAATCAACAGAGATTGGCTTGATAACTATGACTACTTCTTGATGAAGCAAAGGGAAGAGGGAAGGCTCATAAACAATCAATCAAACAAGATCAAACAAGAAAAATGTTCATACGATCGAAGGAAAGACAAGTCAATGTCCCTCCCCAATGGAGTCACCAATTTTTGTTATGGAATAATTCCCTTGCAGACAGATGAATATCCCGTTGGATTCTAGACCCCTAATACCAAGACAAAAAGATACAAATGGACACTAACATCCCTTTGATATTTGTTTAACTAGCTAAAAAGAGAGAAGGAGAAAAGGTGATTGAACCTATTTCCGGTGTTTGTCCTCACTGCTCCAATTCGAGCTTGATATCCAAACGCTTTCACACAAATCGATACCTACAAAACAATGGATAGAAAAGAGAAACAAGGAAACTCCTACGCTACCATATTATATTAAACAAATTCATCTATAGTAGACAAGCATATGTAAAGATACACAAACAAGAAGGGAATAGGCCAAGTATATTGATGAAAACTTTAAAAAGACACTTACAATCTGTAGATGAAGTTCCTGCAACCTCTCCAGGTCCTCCTCGTCCAACCCTTGCATGATGCTCCCAAGATCATAAGTTTAATATCCAAAAGCTTCCTCATCTTCTCCATGGAAAACCCTCATTATATAGGATTTGGAGGCTTAACCACTATGGAGAAGATCACTCTTAAGATCCACTAAAAATGGATCTCCAAGATTTTTAGGGAGAAAATATCTCTCAAGGATTTTAGGGAGAAAACATATCTCAAGGATTTTAAGGAGGAAATATCTCTTAAGATCCACCGAATTAGGATTTTGGTTTGAGAAATCATCTCAACCATCCATGATATTATCAACCTCTCCTTGAAAATAGGAAACCAAATGTGAGGTGGATTCTGACACTAAATTAATTTCCTTTTTATGAATATTAATAATTAATTAATGTGCACATAGTATTTTGGCCTTCATATAATATATCTCTCCTCTACATTAACTAGGGATTGTGACAAATGTTCTTTCATGGTGTCAGTGTATGTGACACTTTCATGACACTTGCGACACTTAGGGTGAGGCACTTCAGTGTGGCATTTTGGTGTGTAACACATGCCCCTACATAGGGAATCTTTGACATGTAAACAAGATGATGTGGTATTTTGATGTTTGACACACTATAAATGGTTCTTACGATGTAATTCATGAGTAAAGGTCAAAAGATAGATAATATTTAGGCCACAACATTTCCTGTGTGACTCTTAGTGTATGTGCAAAGTCATGTGACATCACATAAAAAAATATTCTAATGGCCTATACCATGGCCTAATGTCAAAATCTAAAATTCTAAGATGTAATGTTTATTTCTAAGGATCATGAGCCATGTTCTAATGTGGACACAATACATGTTTCTAAACTTTTTTCCTTTGAAGTTGAAGGATCCTTTTTGTTTTAAAGTATTGATGAAAAAAAAACAATTGGTGAAATGAAATGAGCGACAATTGCACTCAAGAATTTATGATTAACCATGTTCTTGGTGTTAGTGGATAATGTTAAAACAATGTGATATTTTCAACCATTTATACTGAATATTAATATTAGGATTGAAAAAGCCATGAAATAAAAAATGAAAATAAAAAATCGATGAAAAAGAAGAAAATGATTATATAATAAATATTTTAATGATATTATTTTTTATTTTTCTTTTGTTTAATAGTTTAATATTGTTATTATTAAGTTAAAGTTGGAAAGAGCATTTATAATAATTATTATATTTTGTTAATGATAAGAGATTTATTAATATAATTTTTTAAAGTTGGGAAAGAAAGGTTATATTTTTTAAGAAAATTTTTGTGTATAAATCCAAGGAGTGTTTACCATTATTGATCACCATTTGCGTATATAAGTTATGACCCCACATATAATATGGTCATTTACATACTTACCCTTTAATACACTAACCTCCTAAAACACTATAACCCATAACTACATTAACCCTATGCACATTATGACCCCTAACACATTATCCCTTTAACACACATTGAGATTTTTACTTAACCATTATCACCTTAAACATATTATATCCCCTAACCCTTATGAGCTTTGACATAATAATTTCTTAATATACTATAATCCTTAAACACACAATCCCCTTTAAATAATGAGACCTCTAATCATTATGACCCTAGACACATCGTATCTCCTAACGCCTGACCTTTATCTCCTTAACCCACCAACACTGCTACCCACTAACTCTCTGATTCACCAAAACCCTAATATATTATGATCCTTAATCTTTATGACCCCTAATGCAATCACTCCTTGACACACTATGGACTCAAACACAATAACCCCTTAACACACTATCACACATAACCCTTATGTTCCCTATTGCGATCAACCCCTATCACATTATGATCCCCAACATACTAACCCATAAATACAATATAATCCTTAATAAGCATTGGCAATATTTGGCCATATTTATCATTGTTAATCATATTGAACACATTGATACATTAACCCTTAATCCCCTATACTAATCTCCTAACCCATTAATCCATATTGACATATGTTGACTAATGTTAACTATAAATAAACATGATTCATTATCATTCAATTGACACTACTAACCGTTAACCTATGATAATGGTTAGAGATTGATGATCATATTGACCATGGTTGATCATATTGATTATCTTGACCTTTAAACTTTGTAACTAACTAACCCCATTAACCCCTAAACCCTATCCCCTAATCCACAAACACCATGACCCATTAACACCCTAATATAATATGACCCTTAACCCCTATGATCCATAACACAATCACCCCCTAACACATTATGTCCCTCGACACACTAACCCCCTAATACACCATTACCCTCAACCCTTATGATGCTTGAAGTAATCATCTCTAACACTTTATGACCTATAATAGATTGATCCCATAACAATGTGACCATAAGCACATTAAGCCCCTTATTATACTATGTCCCTTGATTCAATCACCCCCTACCACACTGTGACCCTGTTGGCATAGGGGCAGATCCAGGGTTCAATGCTTCAACAACGCACCAAAAAAACCCTAACTACCAACCCTTTCGACAACACTTGCGAAGCAGGTGAAGTCTCACCCAAGGTAGAAGTAGGGGTTTTTATAGGAATCAAGTGTCTGTAACCAAGCCGAGACATAGATCTGTGATAATAACACTTCACAGATTATTCTAGCAACACTTAGAAGGTGATATGCATTAATTAATTTTCTTTATTAACATCGCAGAACAAATCCTAAGATCGATCAACACAGTAACAATAAAGATGCTTCAATCATTTATCACATAGCACTGAGTTAGATCTAACATTCATTCATTCTTAACACAACTAAACACTAAGCATCAACAGATCCATCTAACATATGTAATAAGCAAAGCACTGAGAAAATTCATAACATAACCAACAAAGCACAAAGAAAACCAAAGACACAAGATATATGTGGTTCACCCCAGTGTGGGGCTACGTCCACAAACTTCTTCATCTTATTTATTGTTCTTCAATCTCTTACATTCATCCGCTCCTGTGAACTAAGCCACAGAGCCAAGCTTCACACCAGACATGAGATCTATGCACTGCGCACCGGATCCTCCTTCCCAAAACTAGGTCAAGTCATAGATCCAACTTCTCTATTGAGCACAGGGCCTTACATATGAATTATGTTGCACAAAGAAAATCAGTATTACTTTCACTTAGCCTTCTAAGCTATTGACCTTCTTTCTACATTACATTATTACTTATTTTTTATTTTACAATAAGTCCTAATCAGGGGTAAACCCCTGGGCCGACATCCCATAAACCATTACAAAAACCCTAAAGAACCCCTTGCTGGGTCCATATAGCCCACAAAATAAGTGAGATCCATGATCTCTGCTCCACCTGGGTGCTCCATCTTTGACCAACCTATCAAAGTCAAAAAGTGGTCCAAACGTGACCAAGGTTTCCTCAAAACTTGGTTGAGGGCCAACCGTCCACCAACACTCACCTATGACTCATCCTGAGTCATTCAGGTCTGGTCAATGATGTTTTGAAGGCCTCAAGCTTCACTCGAGCTACATTGACTTGCTGTTTCACCTGAGACTCCTCCTCAGTGAGATCTTGGATCATTTTCTCTATAGCAGGCCCTTCCAGGCACTGTTTTGTTGTTGCAACCACTTGGTCCAATTGCGAGCCTTGTCCTTCAATTTCTTCAAACACCTTGCAGGGTTCATCCTGCACAGGTTGTAGTTTCTGCTTGAATTCCATTACTCTTCCCTGGATGGTAGTTGTTGTAGTGCGCGTTATTCCTGGGACCTCTTCATTATTTCAACTGTGGTGAGAAGCTTCATCTGCGCTTGCATGGAGAAGGCCTACTGTTGCACCTCATGTAATTGTGCTTCCAGTTTCCTTAGCTCTGGATATTTTGCGAGGCATTCATAAGTCTGCATGCTTCTACCTCTTAGTTGTTTACATTATGAGGCGAGGGATTTGATCCTTCCTACTGAATTCTTAATGGCTTCCTCCCTATGGTCACGCATCTCCTGCAGAGTGCTCGGTACTTCTTGGATCTCCAACTCCGTTATCCTCACTTGAAGCTGTTGGATGGTCTCAGTGAGATTTTCCACTTGAACCTCGACTGACCCATGTTCCTCCTGTGCCAAGCCTGGCACAAAGCAACATGCTTTATTCACCGCTTCTTTGAACATAGTCTTCTCTGCAAGAAGCTGGTCCTTTTCTCTCTATATCTTCTCTTTGTCCTCCTCGAGCATTGCCCGAAACTCATCTCTCTCATTTTCATAGGCGGTTACATAATACCGTGCTACTCGTAGTTTATCTAAGACTTCCTTTTTCTCTTGTTTTAGGGATTCTATAGGATTATCCTTTTCTTCTTAGACTTTCTGAAGTTGAGCCTCAGTCGCATCTGCAAGTATTCTTAATTGGGCACGCTCATCCCCCAATTCTGCAACTTGTGATGAAGAAGGTGCAGTAGGTATTGCGCGAATCAATTGGATATCTTGTTGTATTTCCTTCAGCTCCTTCTTGACCCTTTCATACAACTCCTCCTGCTTCGCTCCATATCTCTGTAAGATGTCCTAGGAAGCATCCTCCATGGCTCCATGGATGAAGCTGATGTCATCCTCTTGAGAGTGGCCTTTAACTAGAGCTTTCTAGCGCGTCTTCTTTCTGGTTGAAGGTTTCTACGGAGAAACCTTCCTCTTCTACGGTTTTACCGTTTTAGTAGGGGGATATTTTGATGGTGTATATTTTCCTTCTCCTTGTGTTTATCCTTCATCCCATCCTTCTTGTCCATTTTCTTCATCTCCTCCTCCTAGCGAGCCAGATCCATTTTCTTTAGAAGCACTATCCTCCTCATTAGTCTCTATATTACGGACTTACTCATTTTTCTTCTTCTTCTTCACAATAGACTATCTGACATGTTCGACTCAGGTGATGAGGAGACTTCCTATGATGTTAGTGTCAGAGAGTTTTGCATCAGTAACAGGTACAAAGAACTCCTCTGGCCACTCCTTCATTATTTTCTCCATGTCTTCGTTTTTCAGCTTGTAATATGACTGTAACTCTTCCTTGCTCTTGTCTTTGCACGCAATGATATAGATAAAATGCCAATCTGTGCAAAACTTGGCTATCGGTTTGTACTGGTGCAAGGTGGGCAGTGTCATGCGCGGAAATGCTTCAATGGAAACCTTCGGTTGCTGATAATATGCATGGAACACAATGTTTGACTACCATTGTTGTGACATGTCATTGGTGTACCACAAGGTAGAAAACCTAGCGGTCAATGAATCTGATGGTTCAATCTCCAGAAAGGTGGCTCCTTCAGGAATTTTCCAAGAGATAAATGCAATCAACACGAGCCGCTAGCTAAAGTGGAATTGATATCCCTGATATTGAGCTTCACGTTAGTCTTTATCTAGTTCAATGATGAGGTAACTCACCCAATTCATCTGCATGCCCTCCACACATTTTCCTGCGAGGTCCACCATGAACCCGGTGACCTGTGTGGGGCGGTTCTTTCTTACGAGCTTTCCAGCTATGAGTTGGAAAGTGAGGCACACTGTTCCATCCTAGATAGAGGATACCTTGTAGCCTCTCTTTCCCTTTTCAACTTCACCATAAGCCTCCTTGATGTGCTATTCCAGGGAGTGGTCCAAAGACTTCCCTAGGTAAAACTGCTGAGGGTCAGGTCCCTACATGCTTAATCCTATAATCAAGTGGATCAATGTCGGATCCATAGTAATCCATCGGTCGAGCCATAGGTATCCTCCATGGTATCATGACAAGAGGAGTTTAACGCAAGTGTTAACCTCCTGGTGATAGCCAAAATGGGGAATCTTCAACACATTTAGTATAGTGGACTTTGCAAGCTCCTTAATCCATGGCTGGGAGACCAGGTGAGGCTTCTTCCTAGTTGTCTTCGTCAAGTATCTGTGGGGTGTGATCATAGCGTAGTTCTTTCTATCTCCAAGGTTGAAGTCAATGTTCTTTAGTAGTGGGATCTGTCCTGACTAACTCCCAACTACGCGTATTCATTTCAAGATGTACGTGGTGATCAAGGTGTACTCATAGTCGCATGGGATGTTGTTGTGGTTAACCGCACCAACCAACATTGGAATGTACTCTGGTAAGATCGACGGGATTTGCTTCGAATTAGCTAGGACACCGCGATGCTTACTTCGTTGCTCAGTCGCGGGGTTGACATGGCCAAAACATCATCCAGTCAAAGGGGAATCCTACAGTCCCCTAGTCGACGATGCCTGTAAACCTTCAGACATAGCTTTATCAACCATGAAATTGTTAAGAACCTCCTTGATGAACTTCTCTAACTCAGTGGGTTCGCTCGACATTCTCACTGTTAAAAAAATAGGTCGGGGTAGGTGAATGGATAAGTAGACAAACATACAATGATATCTAATTTCTGATAACACATCTCGACACACAATCAACTCTCTATTAGCTCAGTTAATCATGGGTGGAAAAAAGTGGTCCCAATGCAGCGTCCGACGGGTTAAATAAACGACCATCGTAACAGATTCTTCCAACGGGAAAGAATGCTTCCCTCAATGTGAATATGTCCGTTATGGTGTAGTCTCAATGTCCCAAAAGAGGTACATCTTCCCATAAATTTGTTTCCTATCCATTTTGGAGCATCTTTCTAACGGTCGGGGTGCCTCGAACGATCATATAGCTTCGCCAGGGCGAAGTCCCATTCTGCACTGTTCTTCTGTTCCAGTGAGGTTCAAATCCTGCGAACCTACCTCCTATGAGGTTCTAGTCTGTGAAGTCTTCCATCTATTCTCTGTAGTTTCCTGTAGCTTTTCTAAGTTGGCTTTCTTTTTATTGATATTCCTTACCTTTTTCCCTGTAATCTGTATCTCTCTAAGAGTTTTTGGAATTCTCTTTCCATTCTTATTCTTATCTTCTCTTAGCGTGGTGACTTCACATTGTTGATGTGCTCTCCAAGGGTTCGAAGTTAATACCCCTTATCTTATTAATTCCAAGGTGGGTATTCTTCTTTATTTCATAGATATATCCTTCAAACCTTCTTGTGTTCTTTCAAACTCGACAACTAATTCTCTTGCCTTTTGTTTCTTTGACTTATCTTCCTATTTTTCTATTAGTCAGTCTATTTTTCTAGCTATGAAATCCCTTAGTTATTTATTTTTATTTTTTGTACCTTATTCCTCTACTTTCCTTCTGATTTGATCCTTCTCAATCCAAGTCTTTCCTAACAAAAGTGAGAAAGGGGCGTTGTTCTCAACAAACTTAATGACTTCAAATTCATCTTCAATCGATGTTCCATGGATAATAATAGGTACATTAGTAACTCTTCCACATAAGGTTATCATCTTTCCCTTGAACAAGCCTATCCTTCCCAATGAAGTTACCATAGTAGGCTTTCCCAAAATTTCCCAAGTATCTTCTATCATAATATTCACTTGTGTTTCCTCATCCAAGACATAGTCTATGTCGAAGTCTTCTATTCTTGTACTTATGGGCTGTTTTACTTTCAGGATCTCTGGTAAACTAATATCTTTGTGAATATCCATCATTTCTTTCAACTGCACTAATGTAGTCTGAACTTCCTCTGATATGTTCTCTTTATGATTCTCCAACATTTTCTTAGTGTCTTGAATTTATTTTTCTTGTCTCATGTTCATCCTTTCAACTTTAGCAATCATCTTTGGACAATACTCAACCTCATGAACAACAATTTTACAACAAAGACAAATAGGACCTGTACTAGGGCATTCCTTAGCAAGATGTCCCGGTCTTCTGCAGTTATGACACAATGTCAGTCCTCCTTTCCTCTTGTATGTTCCCCAACTTCTCATTTACTACGCACTGGGATCATAGTGCGGGACTTGCAATCTGCAGAAATTATTTCTAGGTTCCTGGATCCACTTATTAGTCCAAAAATTCTTTCTATGCATATGAATAACATATCTTTCTTCATTTCTATTAGCTTTACTTAGGTCAACGCTTTCTTCCAATTGCGCCCTAGCTTTCATACTAGGACATAATCTATTAAACATACCCAAATTCATGCTTTCGAAACAAAATTTTCACTTATCTTACTCTTATCAAAAAACAAAGATTTACCTCTCTTAAGATCTTACCTCTTTTTTTTAGATCGGGTTTCTTTCTTAGCACAAAAATTCATAAGTCAAGTAGAGTACTACGCACTATAGCATCAGATCTATGCACATAGCTTCTCTTCAGTTTCCAACAATCGCAATTCCAGGTCCCAGCAATAGAACCATTTGTTGGCACAGGGGCAGGCCCAAGGTTCAACACTTCAACAATGCACGGACAAAACCCTAACTACCGACCCTTTCGAAAACACCTGTGAAGCAGGCGAAGTCTCACGCAAGGTAGAGGTAGGGGGGGTTATAGGACTCAAGTGTCTGTAACCAAGCTGGGACACAGATCTGTGATAATAACACTTCGCAGAGTATTCTAGCAACACTTAGAAGGTGATATGCATGAATTCATTTTCTTTATTAAAATCATAGAATAAACCCTAAGATCGATCGACGCAGTAACAATAAAGATACTTCAATCATTTAGCACATAGCACTGGGTTAGATATAACATTCATTCATTCTTAAAACAACTAAGCACTAAGCATCAATAGATCCATCTAACATACATAATAAGAAAAACACTGAGAAGATTCATAACATAACCAACAAAGAACAAAGCAAACCAAAGACACAAGATATACGTGGTTCACCCTAGTGTGGGGCTATGTCCACCAAGTGATTCATCTTATTTATTATTCTTCAATCTCTTACATTCATCCTCTCCTGTGCACTAAGCCACAGAGCCAAGCTTCGCACCAGACATGAGATCTGCACACTGCACACCAAATCCTCCTCCCAAAACTAGGTCAAGGCACAAAGGCCAACTTCTCTATTGAGAAAAGAGCCTTACATACGCATTCTGTTTCACAAAGAAACTTAGAACTACTTGCACTTAGCCTTCCAAGCTATTTACCTTCTTTCTACATTACATTCTTAGTTATTTATACTTTTACAATAAGGTCTAATCAGGGGTAAACCCCTGGCCCGACATCCCATAACCCATTACAAAAACCCTAAGGAATCCCTTGTTGGGTCCATATATCCTGTAAAATAAGTGATATCCACGATCTTTGCTCCACCTGGGCGCTCCATCTTCAACCAACATGTTGAATTCCAAAAGTGGTCCAACGTGACCAAGGTTTCCTCAAAACTTGGTCGAGGGCCAACAGACCCTAAACGCACTAACCTCACAAACAAGCTTATCTCCTAACCTCTTAATCTTGATATTTATTAACACTAAAAAATATGACCCCAAACAAACTATACCTTTTGACTAATGTAACCCCTTAACACAATCTATTTTGACATAATAACATCCTAACCATAATGATACTACACCCCTCAACCCTTATGATCTTTGACCACTATGATCCCAAACATACTATACTTCCTAACCCTTATGAAACCTAATCACTATGACCTTGAACATATAACTATAGTTCCTATCACCTATGACACATAATAATATCACCCTTTAACACACTATGACCTCTATTAATACACTCAGCTCATAATATGCTATGAACCCTATAAACTATATACCATGTTGACCATGACTGGCCTTATTGACCATGGTTTAACTATTGTTGACCATATTGACCAGATTGACCGAATAACCTTTAATCCCCTATTATACGAAGCTATAAGCCCACCAAATCTAGTAATTAACCACTAATCAATAACTCCCTAGCCTAGATTGACCTATGTTCACTAAATATTGATATTGGGTTGTTTCACGCTTGCATGTGTATTTCTTAACGCTGGGGAGTTAAGACCCATTATTCTTCTAGGGATGACCAAAAAAAACCCCAAGGAATCAACATATCAATCCTCAACCAAAGACTAAAGAAGGTATCACTTGAGATTGCATGAGGATCATAAAGACCATTTGGTCTTATGTCGGGGATGAAGGACTAGACACACAGAGATCCATCTGGTGTGATATCCATATAATCCATTGTATATGACTTTAACATTTAACAATGTATAACATAAACAATCACATTCAATCAACACATGAGTAACATATCATGAGACCAAAATCATT
>ML780518.1:512579-542379 GCA_009831015.1 Picea engelmannii | reverse complement strand
TTAATAAGCATTGGCAATATTTGGCCATATTTATCATTGTTAATCATATTGAACACATTGATACATTAACCCTTAATCCCCTATACTAATCTCCTAACCCATTAATCCATATTGACATATGTTGACTAATGTTAACTATAAATAAACATGATTCATTATCATTCAATTGACACTACTAACCGTTAACCTATGATAATGGTTAGAGATTGATGATCATATTGACCATGGTTGATCATATTGATTATCTTGACCTTTAAACTTTGTAACTAACTAACCCCATTAACCCCTAAACCCTATCCCCTAATCCACAAACACCATGACCCATTAACACCCTAATATAATATGACCCTTAACCCCTATGATCCATAACACAATCACCCCCTAACACATTATGTCCCTCGACACACTAACCCCCTAATACACCATTACCCTCAACCCTTATGATGCTTGAAGTAATCATCTCTAACACTTTATGACCTATAATAGATTGATCCCATAACAATGTGACCATAAGCACATTAAGCCCCTTATTATACTATGTCCCTTGATTCAATCACCCCCTACCACACTGTGACCCTGTTGGCATAGGGGCAGATCCAGGGTTCAATGCTTCAACAACGCACCAAAAAAACCCTAACTACCAACCCTTTCGACAACACTTGCGAAGCAGGTGAAGTCTCACCCAAGGTAGAAGTAGGGGTTTTTATAGGAATCAAGTGTCTGTAACCAAGCCGAGACATAGATCTGTGATAATAACACTTCACAGATTATTCTAGCAACACTTAGAAGGTGATATGCATTAATTAATTTTCTTTATTAACATCGCAGAACAAATCCTAAGATCGATCAACACAGTAACAATAAAGATGCTTCAATCATTTATCACATAGCACTGAGTTAGATCTAACATTCATTCATTCTTAACACAACTAAACACTAAGCATCAACAGATCCATCTAACATATGTAATAAGCAAAGCACTGAGAAAATTCATAACATAACCAACAAAGCACAAAGAAAACCAAAGACACAAGATATATGTGGTTCACCCCAGTGTGGGGCTACGTCCACAAACTTCTTCATCTTATTTATTGTTCTTCAATCTCTTACATTCATCCGCTCCTGTGAACTAAGCCACAGAGCCAAGCTTCACACCAGACATGAGATCTATGCACTGCGCACCGGATCCTCCTTCCCAAAACTAGGTCAAGTCATAGATCCAACTTCTCTATTGAGCACAGGGCCTTACATATGAATTATGTTGCACAAAGAAAATCAGTATTACTTTCACTTAGCCTTCTAAGCTATTGACCTTCTTTCTACATTACATTATTACTTATTTTTTATTTTACAATAAGTCCTAATCAGGGGTAAACCCCTGGGCCGACATCCCATAAACCATTACAAAAACCCTAAAGAACCCCTTGCTGGGTCCATATAGCCCACAAAATAAGTGAGATCCATGATCTCTGCTCCACCTGGGTGCTCCATCTTTGACCAACCTATCAAAGTCAAAAAGTGGTCCAAACGTGACCAAGGTTTCCTCAAAACTTGGTTGAGGGCCAACCGTCCACCAACACTCACCTATGACTCATCCTGAGTCATTCAGGTCTGGTCAATGATGTTTTGAAGGCCTCAAGCTTCACTCGAGCTACATTGACTTGCTGTTTCACCTGAGACTCCTCCTCAGTGAGATCTTGGATCATTTTCTCTATAGCAGGCCCTTCCAGGCACTGTTTTGTTGTTGCAACCACTTGGTCCAATTGCGAGCCTTGTCCTTCAATTTCTTCAAACACCTTGCAGGGTTCATCCTGCACAGGTTGTAGTTTCTGCTTGAATTCCATTACTCTTCCCTGGATGGTAGTTGTTGTAGTGCGCGTTATTCCTGGGACCTCTTCATTATTTCAACTGTGGTGAGAAGCTTCATCTGCGCTTGCATGGAGAAGGCCTACTGTTGCACCTCATGTAATTGTGCTTCCAGTTTCCTTAGCTCTGGATATTTTGCGAGGCATTCATAAGTCTGCATGCTTCTACCTCTTAGTTGTTTACATTATGAGGCGAGGGATTTGATCCTTCCTACTGAATTCTTAATGGCTTCCTCCCTATGGTCACGCATCTCCTGCAGAGTGCTCGGTACTTCTTGGATCTCCAACTCCGTTATCCTCACTTGAAGCTGTTGGATGGTCTCAGTGAGATTTTCCACTTGAACCTCGACTGACCCATGTTCCTCCTGTGCCAAGCCTGGCACAAAGCAACATGCTTTATTCACCGCTTCTTTGAACATAGTCTTCTCTGCAAGAAGCTGGTCCTTTTCTCTCTATATCTTCTCTTTGTCCTCCTCGAGCATTGCCCGAAACTCATCTCTCTCATTTTCATAGGCGGTTACATAATACCGTGCTACTCGTAGTTTATCTAAGACTTCCTTTTTCTCTTGTTTTAGGGATTCTATAGGATTATCCTTTTCTTCTTAGACTTTCTGAAGTTGAGCCTCAGTCGCATCTGCAAGTATTCTTAATTGGGCACGCTCATCCCCCAATTCTGCAACTTGTGATGAAGAAGGTGCAGTAGGTATTGCGCGAATCAATTGGATATCTTGTTGTATTTCCTTCAGCTCCTTCTTGACCCTTTCATACAACTCCTCCTGCTTCGCTCCATATCTCTGTAAGATGTCCTAGGAAGCATCCTCCATGGCTCCATGGATGAAGCTGATGTCATCCTCTTGAGAGTGGCCTTTAACTAGAGCTTTCTAGCGCGTCTTCTTTCTGGTTGAAGGTTTCTACGGAGAAACCTTCCTCTTCTACGGTTTTACCGTTTTAGTAGGGGGATATTTTGATGGTGTATATTTTCCTTCTCCTTGTGTTTATCCTTCATCCCATCCTTCTTGTCCATTTTCTTCATCTCCTCCTCCTAGCGAGCCAGATCCATTTTCTTTAGAAGCACTATCCTCCTCATTAGTCTCTATATTACGGACTTACTCATTTTTCTTCTTCTTCTTCACAATAGACTATCTGACATGTTCGACTCAGGTGATGAGGAGACTTCCTATGATGTTAGTGTCAGAGAGTTTTGCATCAGTAACAGGTACAAAGAACTCCTCTGGCCACTCCTTCATTATTTTCTCCATGTCTTCGTTTTTCAGCTTGTAATATGACTGTAACTCTTCCTTGCTCTTGTCTTTGCACGCAATGATATAGATAAAATGCCAATCTGTGCAAAACTTGGCTATCGGTTTGTACTGGTGCAAGGTGGGCAGTGTCATGCGCGGAAATGCTTCAATGGAAACCTTCGGTTGCTGATAATATGCATGGAACACAATGTTTGACTACCATTGTTGTGACATGTCATTGGTGTACCACAAGGTAGAAAACCTAGCGGTCAATGAATCTGATGGTTCAATCTCCAGAAAGGTGGCTCCTTCAGGAATTTTCCAAGAGATAAATGCAATCAACACGAGCCGCTAGCTAAAGTGGAATTGATATCCCTGATATTGAGCTTCACGTTAGTCTTTATCTAGTTCAATGATGAGGTAACTCACCCAATTCATCTGCATGCCCTCCACACATTTTCCTGCGAGGTCCACCATGAACCCGGTGACCTGTGTGGGGCGGTTCTTTCTTACGAGCTTTCCAGCTATGAGTTGGAAAGTGAGGCACACTGTTCCATCCTAGATAGAGGATACCTTGTAGCCTCTCTTTCCCTTTTCAACTTCACCATAAGCCTCCTTGATGTGCTATTCCAGGGAGTGGTCCAAAGACTTCCCTAGGTAAAACTGCTGAGGGTCAGGTCCCTACATGCTTAATCCTATAATCAAGTGGATCAATGTCGGATCCATAGTAATCCATCGGTCGAGCCATAGGTATCCTCCATGGTATCATGACAAGAGGAGTTTAACGCAAGTGTTAACCTCCTGGTGATAGCCAAAATGGGGAATCTTCAACACATTTAGTATAGTGGACTTTGCAAGCTCCTTAATCCATGGCTGGGAGACCAGGTGAGGCTTCTTCCTAGTTGTCTTCGTCAAGTATCTGTGGGGTGTGATCATAGCGTAGTTCTTTCTATCTCCAAGGTTGAAGTCAATGTTCTTTAGTAGTGGGATCTGTCCTGACTAACTCCCAACTACGCGTATTCATTTCAAGATGTACGTGGTGATCAAGGTGTACTCATAGTCGCATGGGATGTTGTTGTGGTTAACCGCACCAACCAACATTGGAATGTACTCTGGTAAGATCGACGGGATTTGCTTCGAATTAGCTAGGACACCGCGATGCTTACTTCGTTGCTCAGTCGCGGGGTTGACATGGCCAAAACATCATCCAGTCAAAGGGGAATCCTACAGTCCCCTAGTCGACGATGCCTGTAAACCTTCAGACATAGCTTTATCAACCATGAAATTGTTAAGAACCTCCTTGATGAACTTCTCTAACTCAGTGGGTTCGCTCGACATTCTCACTGTTAAAAAAATAGGTCGGGGTAGGTGAATGGATAAGTAGACAAACATACAATGATATCTAATTTCTGATAACACATCTCGACACACAATCAACTCTCTATTAGCTCAGTTAATCATGGGTGGAAAAAAGTGGTCCCAATGCAGCGTCCGACGGGTTAAATAAACGACCATCGTAACAGATTCTTCCAACGGGAAAGAATGCTTCCCTCAATGTGAATATGTCCGTTATGGTGTAGTCTCAATGTCCCAAAAGAGGTACATCTTCCCATAAATTTGTTTCCTATCCATTTTGGAGCATCTTTCTAACGGTCGGGGTGCCTCGAACGATCATATAGCTTCGCCAGGGCGAAGTCCCATTCTGCACTGTTCTTCTGTTCCAGTGAGGTTCAAATCCTGCGAACCTACCTCCTATGAGGTTCTAGTCTGTGAAGTCTTCCATCTATTCTCTGTAGTTTCCTGTAGCTTTTCTAAGTTGGCTTTCTTTTTATTGATATTCCTTACCTTTTTCCCTGTAATCTGTATCTCTCTAAGAGTTTTTGGAATTCTCTTTCCATTCTTATTCTTATCTTCTCTTAGCGTGGTGACTTCACATTGTTGATGTGCTCTCCAAGGGTTCGAAGTTAATACCCCTTATCTTATTAATTCCAAGGTGGGTATTCTTCTTTATTTCATAGATATATCCTTCAAACCTTCTTGTGTTCTTTCAAACTCGACAACTAATTCTCTTGCCTTTTGTTTCTTTGACTTATCTTCCTATTTTTCTATTAGTCAGTCTATTTTTCTAGCTATGAAATCCCTTAGTTATTTATTTTTATTTTTTGTACCTTATTCCTCTACTTTCCTTCTGATTTGATCCTTCTCAATCCAAGTCTTTCCTAACAAAAGTGAGAAAGGGGCGTTGTTCTCAACAAACTTAATGACTTCAAATTCATCTTCAATCGATGTTCCATGGATAATAATAGGTACATTAGTAACTCTTCCACATAAGGTTATCATCTTTCCCTTGAACAAGCCTATCCTTCCCAATGAAGTTACCATAGTAGGCTTTCCCAAAATTTCCCAAGTATCTTCTATCATAATATTCACTTGTGTTTCCTCATCCAAGACATAGTCTATGTCGAAGTCTTCTATTCTTGTACTTATGGGCTGTTTTACTTTCAGGATCTCTGGTAAACTAATATCTTTGTGAATATCCATCATTTCTTTCAACTGCACTAATGTAGTCTGAACTTCCTCTGATATGTTCTCTTTATGATTCTCCAACATTTTCTTAGTGTCTTGAATTTATTTTTCTTGTCTCATGTTCATCCTTTCAACTTTAGCAATCATCTTTGGACAATACTCAACCTCATGAACAACAATTTTACAACAAAGACAAATAGGACCTGTACTAGGGCATTCCTTAGCAAGATGTCCCGGTCTTCTGCAGTTATGACACAATGTCAGTCCTCCTTTCCTCTTGTATGTTCCCCAACTTCTCATTTACTACGCACTGGGATCATAGTGCGGGACTTGCAATCTGCAGAAATTATTTCTAGGTTCCTGGATCCACTTATTAGTCCAAAAATTCTTTCTATGCATATGAATAACATATCTTTCTTCATTTCTATTAGCTTTACTTAGGTCAACGCTTTCTTCCAATTGCGCCCTAGCTTTCATACTAGGACATAATCTATTAAACATACCCAAATTCATGCTTTCGAAACAAAATTTTCACTTATCTTACTCTTATCAAAAAACAAAGATTTACCTCTCTTAAGATCTTACCTCTTTTTTTTAGATCGGGTTTCTTTCTTAGCACAAAAATTCATAAGTCAAGTAGAGTACTACGCACTATAGCATCAGATCTATGCACATAGCTTCTCTTCAGTTTCCAACAATCGCAATTCCAGGTCCCAGCAATAGAACCATTTGTTGGCACAGGGGCAGGCCCAAGGTTCAACACTTCAACAATGCACGGACAAAACCCTAACTACCGACCCTTTCGAAAACACCTGTGAAGCAGGCGAAGTCTCACGCAAGGTAGAGGTAGGGGGGGTTATAGGACTCAAGTGTCTGTAACCAAGCTGGGACACAGATCTGTGATAATAACACTTCGCAGAGTATTCTAGCAACACTTAGAAGGTGATATGCATGAATTCATTTTCTTTATTAAAATCATAGAATAAACCCTAAGATCGATCGACGCAGTAACAATAAAGATACTTCAATCATTTAGCACATAGCACTGGGTTAGATATAACATTCATTCATTCTTAAAACAACTAAGCACTAAGCATCAATAGATCCATCTAACATACATAATAAGAAAAACACTGAGAAGATTCATAACATAACCAACAAAGAACAAAGCAAACCAAAGACACAAGATATACGTGGTTCACCCTAGTGTGGGGCTATGTCCACCAAGTGATTCATCTTATTTATTATTCTTCAATCTCTTACATTCATCCTCTCCTGTGCACTAAGCCACAGAGCCAAGCTTCGCACCAGACATGAGATCTGCACACTGCACACCAAATCCTCCTCCCAAAACTAGGTCAAGGCACAAAGGCCAACTTCTCTATTGAGAAAAGAGCCTTACATACGCATTCTGTTTCACAAAGAAACTTAGAACTACTTGCACTTAGCCTTCCAAGCTATTTACCTTCTTTCTACATTACATTCTTAGTTATTTATACTTTTACAATAAGGTCTAATCAGGGGTAAACCCCTGGCCCGACATCCCATAACCCATTACAAAAACCCTAAGGAATCCCTTGTTGGGTCCATATATCCTGTAAAATAAGTGATATCCACGATCTTTGCTCCACCTGGGCGCTCCATCTTCAACCAACATGTTGAATTCCAAAAGTGGTCCAACGTGACCAAGGTTTCCTCAAAACTTGGTCGAGGGCCAACAGACCCTAAACGCACTAACCTCACAAACAAGCTTATCTCCTAACCTCTTAATCTTGATATTTATTAACACTAAAAAATATGACCCCAAACAAACTATACCTTTTGACTAATGTAACCCCTTAACACAATCTATTTTGACATAATAACATCCTAACCATAATGATACTACACCCCTCAACCCTTATGATCTTTGACCACTATGATCCCAAACATACTATACTTCCTAACCCTTATGAAACCTAATCACTATGACCTTGAACATATAACTATAGTTCCTATCACCTATGACACATAATAATATCACCCTTTAACACACTATGACCTCTATTAATACACTCAGCTCATAATATGCTATGAACCCTATAAACTATATACCATGTTGACCATGACTGGCCTTATTGACCATGGTTTAACTATTGTTGACCATATTGACCAGATTGACCGAATAACCTTTAATCCCCTATTATACGAAGCTATAAGCCCACCAAATCTAGTAATTAACCACTAATCAATAACTCCCTAGCCTAGATTGACCTATGTTCACTAAATATTGATATTGGGTTGTTTCACGCTTGCATGTGTATTTCTTAACGCTGGGGAGTTAAGACCCATTATTCTTCTAGGGATGACCAAAAAAAACCCCAAGGAATCAACATATCAATCCTCAACCAAAGACTAAAGAAGGTATCACTTGAGATTGCATGAGGATCATAAAGACCATTTGGTCTTATGTCGGGGATGAAGGACTAGACACACAGAGATCCATCTGGTGTGATATCCATATAATCCATTGTATATGACTTTAACATTTAACAATGTATAACATAAACAATCACATTCAATCAACACATGAGTAACATATCATGAGACCAAAATCATTGCATCTTTATTATCTTCACTCCATCACCACAACCATACTGACTGATGAGCTAACCAACCATTTTTCTATTGTCGTTGCTTCCTTTTCTATCCTTCTCTACTCTAGAAATCGATCATTTTCAATTCTTCTCCACTCACTCTATTGAATTCTAGTCCCACACTCTTCTATCACTTACATGCATTCCATGTTTCCTTTTTGGAATCATGGAAATCTCAACTACCTTTCCAACTCATCTTCCCACTACTCCATGATCCCTAATTTTTTCTATAGTAATCATTCATGAATATTTCTTGAAGATTACTTTTTTGATTCTGAAATTCATGTAGTGTTTTATTGATTGTTGGAACACATCATAAAAGTTGGGCCAAAGCACATTGGAATAACTCAAACTAACACACATTAACAAAACTTGATTTGGCACGTGTGCCTCCTCCTACCCCTCATGCAACTTCTTGAGTGCACGCAAAACTGAAATAGGCGTGCACAACTTTATTTGTGTGCGCACGTGATATTTACCCAAAACTTTGGGTGCCAACATGCCCCCACCACTATTACTTGTCTCATCCTCGAGACAACTACCTCATCGAGTGACTAATGCGACATACTTGAGTAAGAGAAAACCATCATTATGGATAGACTAAAGCATCAACCCAAGTTGTGGTTGCAACCAGGGTTGTGTAAGAGAAAATAATCAGTCTAGGTTGTAGTTGCAACCCAACTGTAATGCCCATATACTTCTAAACATCATTAAGTTTCATATATCTTTTATTGAGTAACGGAAACAATAACTTTCTAGCATAATATTGAATTTTCATAACAGCAGCTTCAGTGACTTAGATTTATCCACAAATACTAATTACATGGCAGAAAGAAATAAATACATAACTTAACAAAGTACCTGGTTTTGATGCTAATTGTTGTTGCCACTGCCTTGCTGTTGCCTTTCTGCTCCCTGCTACACAGATCAACCCTGCCACAAACAGGAAAATAACTGCCCAAAACTAATGTCCTCCCTACCAACTAGGAAAACTACCTAGCTCAAGGATATCTACGGATATCCTGGCCCTCCGTGCCCAAAACCTCTAGCAACTCAGTACCTCCCCTAATCAAAGCCACAGTCTCAAAACTCTGTGCTAACAATAAGTCCAAAAGTCCACAAAATACAACAGTGCACAGAAAATCGCTGCTCACAGCAGATCACAACCGTCTAGAGGCTCTCTGCTCACGGCGAAACACAACCATCCAGAGGCTCTCTGCTCACAGTAAAACACAATAGTCTCTGCCGCTACAGCCGGCTCAACAAATACAGTCCGCAGCATCCATCCCCGCCAAATGGTGCACACATCCCCCTCTCCCCTCCCTTATTCCTCTCGGTCGCCTCATGCAATTACTCCTCCAACCACCCTGCGTCCTCCGTCCTTCGTCATGAGTTAATGTTTTATCTCGGGATCCATGTCTATCCCTCTATGCATACGCCACCATTTTTATATCATTTTTCATTGATCTCTTAAATTTTATTTCACGGGTCATTAAATGTAATCTATAATTTGAATTATTACTCAGTTAACCATAATTAATTTCTTTAATTAATTTTACTTTATAATCTTTAAGCATGTATCCAATTAGGGTCGTTACATACACCCACCCTTCAAGAAACTTCGTCCCGAAGATTAAGGTATCTGATGGTACAAAGGAAAAGAGTATGGTTCGCACATTCACAATAAGTAACCGACAATATCAGTAAGTCAAGAAAACTCATACATACTAGTGTATATGCACAAGAAATGTATGTGTAGCTAGTACATGCAAGTCTCGTGCATGTACTAATAATCAAACCGTCATCCTTTAGTAATTTATATATGCATTCAATCCAATCAACAATACTAGTCTTTATAAAAGACAACAATCAATTAATTGTGTGAGAAATTGTTTTAATTACAATTGTCCGGTTTATTAATATATATATATATATATATATATATTTTAACAACTGTGGTTTAGTTACATAATAATGAATATTCATATACATATTTTTCTTCATCAAATCCCACCACAAAACATATCTCCATATAGTCTCAACTATTCTACTCATCCTTCCTCCCTAACCTACTTCCAACTCCATTCCTATCCGTCCTCTGCTAGACTATCTTGGAGCGTCAGCTATACTGACCTAACTCCAAATAGAACCCGTAAGTGGAAGTGTCACTATCTCGACCAAGCTTCCCTAGCAGGCAACTGACAGTCCTCATCACATGTCTTGGGGAGCGTGAACCAGCACCGTCCTCCCAGGACTTCAGGTTTCGGAGGATACACGGTGGGAAAAGCCTCCACCCCTCCTAACAGAACTAGGGTCAACACCCCATAATGGAGGATACATGGTGGGAAAAGCCTCCACCCCTCCTAACAGAACTAGGGTCAACACCCCATAATGGAGGATACACGGTGGGAAAAGCCTCCACGCCTCCGTGCACAAAACTTCTATTAGACTCTAACTCTGGCTACAATATAGGTGTAGAGAGTCAAGAAAACAATGTTTACAGCCCCAAAACAACCTTGGAAGTACAACAAGATGTGTTGACATGAAAAAATACAAACTAAGCCAGTTGGATTAAGAGAGATGCCACTCGTATCCACATGGAGAATGTGTGAGGCTTCAGACAACCCTAGAAGTGTAGAAATCACAATTATAAGGTGGTACAGAAAGACATTCTGAATAAAAAATGGACACGGGGAGCCAGTTGGAATAGGTGGGTGGCCACCAATATCCACCTGGATCAAACGTCTGTAAAGTAGGGCCATGGAAGGGGACCAGAAAAAGGATATGATAAAATCAATGAAAAATGGAAAGAGATAAACAAGAATAAGGAAGATGAAAATGAAAACAATGGGTGGTGGAAAGAGAGGCTGGGACGTGGAGAATTTCTCCAAAAAATGAATGGGAGAAAATGGATATAAATAGAGTGGAGGGTGGTCAAAAGGGAAATATGAATTGAGAGAAAGGACCGACCCCGATGTATTATCATACACCACCTATGGAGTCTCGACAGGTGAGGATATAATGGTTCAGATTCGCCATACATGAGATTTTCCTTTTTAAGTGTGGCATCATAACTAATTTCATGCTAGGACTATGTGTGATTTGTTCGACCTTGAATGCTTGTATCTTCAATGTAATGTAGAGCCATGTATCTCAGTCTGGTCCCGTGTGAATCCCTTTCTAGATCCAGTACCATGTATGGAGGCCATAACTTCAACCTGAAATAGAAATCTTGGGAATTTGGAAAGCTATCAATCTATCTAATATGAATGTGTGACTGAAGTGTAATTTTCACTTCCAAAAAGGAAAATTATTCCAAATACATACTCTTCTACCTATTGTACATCCTACACTAACCCTACTCTACAGAAATTCAAAGCTGAGAGAGGGAGCTAAATAATGGGTGACCCCTGCGGGCCATAGTACACCTTCAACATGCTGCCATTAATAATTCCCTTGAGTGGTTGTCCCTGTAATATAGCGAGCTTGGTGGCAATGGCTAGACCAGATGAAAATGACCCAACCAATGCATACACAGCTTGCCAGGGTGTTGTAAATATTTATTTTCATATAACAAGACCAAAGATCCATGATGGTTTTCAAGAAGATGTTCTGATCATGCCATGCATTTTGGCATTAATTTTTGACCACCTGGCTGAATCTCGACATCATATGATCCTCCTCTAGTTACATGAGTTCATCTAACCTTTTTTAAAGGGATTGTTCTTCTGTCATCTGAGTCACTAGAGAAAAACAGAACCTGGGAATAATGAATTCTAGTGACATGACTACCTCTTTACCATAGACCAATCTGAACGGGGTGCACTTCGTCAATCATTTTCAAGTTGTTCTATATGCCCATAATATTGATGGGATCCATCAATCCGAGTCGTCACATTGCACATTAAATTTTTTAGATAATGCATGTTCTAATATCTTATTGAAATATTCAACCATACTACCGGCTTAATGATTATATTGAGTGATATTTTGGTGATGGATCATGAACTCTTGAGTGAGTTCTCGAATGGTCTTGTTTAGAAAATTCAAGCCTTGGTTGCTCATCAACACATTTGGATAGCCGAATCCAGTAATCACATTCTCAAAAACGAATTGCAACATTGTTTTTTATTTTCAATTCTTAATCAACACATATTCAACCCATCGTGTTAGATATTTAGTGTAAATAATAATATATCACACACTCATCCGATGCACATGAGGGTTGAAGGGACCCTCAAAATCAATTTCCCACTTCTTAAACAGTTCCAATGTTGTAACCGAAAACAAGGGGAGCTCATATCTGCAACAAGGATTTCTGATCTATTGACATATGTTGTATTGTTTGCAATACTCCTTGGCATCGATGAAGAGTGATGGCCACCAAAGTCCTGTGCACAAAAATTTTCATGCAGTATCCTTACCTACATTGTGTTACCCTGTGATACCCTCATGAGCTTCCTACAAAATGGGGTCTTGTTCATGATCTAAGGCACACCTGTGTAATATTCCATTTACTCCTAGATTATAAATTTTTCTAGTAATTAACTGATAGTTAGAGCTACGGGTTACTAGTTGGTGACATTGGGTCGGAGTATACTCCATTGGAGCCTTTCCTGGAGTGAGAAACTTAGTGATCTCAGCTAATTGATTAGGAACTTCTTCGATGCAGAAGAGTTGCGCATCAGGGAGTTCAGCATTGAGACATCGACTAGATTCACCAAACTCAATACAAGACAAATGATTTGGTCCACCATTGTACTTCCCTGGCTTGAAAACAACCTCAAACTAGAAATTGTGGAAGAGTAGAAACCAATGGCATATTCTTCCCCTTAACATTATCTTGTTGACCAAATACTTGAATACAGAGTGTCCACTAAAGAATTTAAAGGGGGTTCCCAAAAAATAGTGGCGAAACGTATGCAAGGCATATACCATGGAGAGGCCCTTGCGCTCGGTTGTGGTATAATTATTATCAGCATCATATAGTTTGTGACTAGAAAAGTACACCGAATGATCAATATTTCCTGCACCCGACTACATAAGAACTACTCCCAAGGCAATGGATGATGCATCTACATGCAGATGAAAGATCTTAGATAGTCAGGAAAAACTAGAATCAATGCAATGACTAGTTTCTTTTAGAGTTTCTAAAGATTCCTGACATTCCCGTGTCCAGATGTACTTGGTATATTTTCACGGTAACTTCTCTAGAGGGGTTTCAATGTTTGCATAATTTTGAATGAACCAATGTTAATATCATGTACGACCCAATTTCGCACACAACTTTTGAACTTAAGTGGGGGCCACCATATCTGGTATGGAAAAAATCTTATCTTGATCGACTATCAATCCATCCTTGAAAACTACATGCCCTAGGAGTGTGCCAAAAGGTGTACTTCTTCAAATTTAGAGAAATCTAGAGCTAGCGGCAGTGATTCAACATAAAGAGAAGGGCATGCATGTGATCTTTTAGCAAGTTGAATATTGTCCAGTCATCCAAATAAACTTCAAGAAACTTGTGTATAAACTCTTTGAAGGTTGTGACCACTATTCGGGAAAAAATGATAGGTACATTCTTTAGACAAAATGGAATCACCATGTAAGAAAATGACCCCCACTTCATCGCAAAGGTGGTTTTGGCTTGATCCTCCTCTATGATCTGAACTTGATGGTACCCCAAAAATCCATCTGTAAAAGAGTAGGCTTCCCTTCCTCCAACATTTTCTAAAACCTCATCAGTGAAATGGGAAGGGAAATGATCATGCACACAGGTTGCATTGAGGCTTCTCAAATCTACATAGATTTGAATATCACCTATTTTCTTAGGTTGCAAGACCATGGGGCTAATCTAATTTGATTCCTCCATAAGAACATGATTATAGAATCCAACATCCAATCCAATTCCTTGCAAACATTTTCCTTGTATTTGGGATTCAATCAATAAGTTATCCTCTTGATTGGTTTGGCGTACAACTTTAGTTCTATTTTCATATCCCCCAGGGATCCTATGATAACTTCATTTCTGGGAAGCTGCAAGGAATGAAGTCCTTATATTCCTTAACTAGGTTGATGACTTGGGTAACAATATCCTTGTCTTAATAGTCACTAATAATAGCCATTTTGGGTGCTTCTTTAGTACCAATATTATGTTTCTTTGTCTTAATCAAATGACTGTAGTACGACAAAACCATATCCACCTCCTTTCCCTTCAGTGTGTGCTCACCCTCAGATTATTTGATCGATATACGTTGAGGATCATCATCATCAATGCCATCCACATTAACTTTCCAATAGTGGACAACCTCTTTCAAATTTTCCACTATTGAATGGTACGGGCATACCACCTTTGGGGTAGCATACCTGGGTTGACAATGAAATATAAATTTATTGATCCAGACGAGTGCCTCCCTTTGAGTCGGATCATCTGCGGTAAAAAAAAAATGTTATTCAAAATTGTGTACTTACCTAAAACTAGTCTACTATTTGTCCCCGTAGCTCCTCCTGAATGTACCGATTCCAAGGAACCATATCCATGGTATGAACAGACTGATGGACCCATTGGGCTCAAGGAATATTCTTGGGAGTCCATCATTTCTCACAATAATTCATTTTCTCTTGAGGGTCTTCAATACCCTTATACTGATTGTCCAACTTGAAATCTAGGATTGGCTGGAACTGGAATTTGATCATTTCAACTACTTGTGCCCAATCATGTATGGTCACACAACATGTTTTCCACCAGTGTGCAGGTGTCCCTCGAACTATGGCATCCATGGCTTGAATCCATCGATATTTAAAAATTGTATTCTCCATTTGTACCAAGAAAGATTCCAATGACTCTATCACATCAAAGCATGATGCATCACATAGCTCAGATCCAATCCAATGCACTACTTTAGTTTCTTGCACATCACCGGGTAGAGACCTCATACATATTTTATTTCCACCTCTCCATGGCATCATCTGAATTCGTGTCATAGGACTTCACACTTCTCCAACTCAGTTCTCCATCCACTATGGGATTTACATAATCCTCCATGTGCCCTGTGATCTTATATATTTTCTCAATAACATAGCTTTGCGTGTCCTCATTCACCGGCTCATTATACATGTACCTTTCATTAGTATGTAAGGTTGAGATCATGTGCAATTTGTTAGTCTCAAAGGATATCTACCTCTTCTTCAAATTCAACACCACATTAATTTTGAAGGTATAGTCATTGCCAAGTAGGGCAGGGTAGGGATCATAATCATCCATAATCTCTATCACGTAAAATTCATCCTTCATCTTCACCCCTTCTATGTTTACTTCAACTTTCTCCAATCAGCCTATGGGATATATTCTGTATTTATTTTACAACTACATATGGATGGAAGACCATGCCAAAATTGGTTTCCCCATCAATTGCCATGACTTATTCGGTAGGATGCTCACGTCAGAACCAAGATCCAACATGACCCCATCCATTTCATAATTCCCAAGTTCAACTACCATATTGAATTCTCTACCTGTGCACTTCTTACTGACCTGACACAAATCCATTTATGGTAGGGGGACTAATATAGCTCTCTGCATCCCTTGTTCCCCCATGCAGGTTGCTAACTTCTATGTCAACTTTCTCACAACATCATGATCATTTAGAAATCTCAAAAAACATTGTAGGAAGTTACTTAATTGATATTCAGTTTTTGTTTCACAACTCAACTTTCACAATGATTCTTCACATGCCACACACTTCAACTGATCATGCACTTGTTCCCCAATCACTCTTTGTTCAGTGCAACACATATCCTATTGAATGCACACTTCTTCCAATGAACTCTACGTTGCGCTCTATATCTTCATGCACGTGAGCTTTCTCGAATGACCTTTGTGTTGTGCATTGTAAGCATGCGAGCTTCCTCTAATGAAATCTGTGTCACGTGCTATAATCCTTCATGGGTGAAAGCCTCTTCTAGAAACCTATGTGTCACGTGTTGAAATTATTCACAAATCCAAGCCTCTTCAAGTAACCTTTGTGTCGTGTGATGTAGCTCCTCTCACACTCTTTCTTCTTCAATGGCCCTCTACGCGTCACACATAAACTACTTCTACTGAGCAACATCAAACATAGGAGGGGGCTATGCCACCTTCCTTACCTTCCCCTCTAGTCTTTGACTCGAGCCTTCACCATGCTCAAAATACATTCTTGTATTTGCTCCGCCTCGGGTTGTCACCCAGACATGAACTTCCTCATCCTTCTTCTTATTTATGTGCGGCTCTACATGCACCATGTTGCAGTGTGCCTTCTTCTCTTCCCACTTCTTTATAAAGTCGGGACAATATTTGGTAATGTTCTCTGGGATGTAACAATACCCATAGAGAGCACATGGTTTGGTACAAAACCTTGA
The DNA here is from genome assembly GCA_009831015.1 of Picea engelmannii. Lineage (NCBI taxonomy): Eukaryota > Viridiplantae > Streptophyta > Pinopsida > Pinales > Pinaceae > Picea > Picea engelmannii. Next base: position 525,717 of record ML780518.1, on the reverse strand, counting down.
AACATGACCTATCTCTCCACAATATAAATAAGTGGGGGGTTTTCCTCCCCCTCCTCTATATCCACATCCATGACCATTTCCATATCCACCTCATGGACCTCCTTGATATCCACCTCTCTCAACATTGCAATGATCACCACCCTTATGTTATTATTGTACCCATAAGACATCATGGGTATGGTCTTGCATCATTTGGAGTGACCGATAGTTGTTGACATCATGTCCCACAGACTTAAAAAATTTACAAAACAAAGTATGATGCATATTCTAATATTTATCCAACATTGGGAAGAAGGGTGGTACATGGCCCCACTGTTTGCAAATTTTACACAATTATATCTGAGGCTCAACTAGGAATGGACTCAGTGGACCCATTGCCACATAGTTTCCAAGCACGGGACATTCATCTATGAAATTCCCCTTAGACCGACACGCGGTACACCATACGTGCTCATGCATGAATTTTTCCTTTTCCATATCTTGTAATTGCATTGTTAGGTTGGCCAACTGAGACTATACCTGCACCAACTCTATCGATGTCTCTCCTCCTAGTGTAGCCTCCAAGCACATTTCAATTTATACCACTTTTTCCTGCGTCGTCACTTTCTAATGGGTGAGAAGGAATCATATATGGGGAAGTCACCCCTCAATGAACCATTCTCTTTTCTGCATGTCCTGTATATGGAACGTTATCCTATCCAAAAAAATCTTGAACTTTTGGTCATAATCCCATACAGTTTCTCCCTGCTTCTACTTAATCTCCTTGATCTTTGTAATAGATTGAGATTTTAACTTAAGTTTATAAAATTCCTTAAGTAGATATCTCTTGATCTCTTTTAGGGACCTTTCTTGTCCCACCAACGTAGTGGCCTTGTACTTCATACACCGCGTCAAGGCTCTGTCCCTGAACGTGGTTTCCAGCTCCACAATCTTTGTTGCCTCATCTGTGTTCCTTTTCATACACCATATCACCTCACAAGTCACTCTCCCACACTTCCTCCTGGTGCAATCTCCTTTCTCTTCATTCTGGGCTTGACCCCTCATTGCATGTCCTTTGATAACTTGCTTCCACTTCTCTCTTCCAATTTCCTTCTTGACTCAACTCTTCTTGGGTACCTTTTGTCCCTCTCTCTCCTCTACTCCTCTTGGTCCATTATAATCCTCACCTTATCTCAACAACTTGTGGATCCATATTCTTTCTCAATCTTCCCACATCTTTTCATATCCCCCAATGCTAGGGGAGTCTACTCAAACATCCTTTCAGGCTCCATGCACATCGACCCCTTCTCCACGAACATCTTTATCTAGAGTGGGATTTCTTCCAACAAACTTATTCTAGGACCTTCTTTGAACTTATTATCAACTTCACTAAAAGAACCATTGTACTCCACAACAAATTCAATTATATACCCCTCTTTTATTCGAGCAAACCATGAATCAATGTCTCGAGTCCACTTGTTATATAATGCCTTCAACCTATAAACCGTGGCTTGATCCCAAACTATTTTCTCTAGTGGCCTCAAGGTAGTATTAGTGGAAGTATGCCTTTTTAGCCATTCATATAATAGACAAGGAAATTCAATAAAGAAAATTTCATGCATATCAGTGTAGATATACCTATCTTTCCATCGTTCCACGTTGACATTCAAACCTTAATTTTCCCACCGAGAAAACTCATCTTCCTTCGTAGTCAACCAATATTGAGTTTCCTCCCGATATGGATACCACCTCATTCTTTGCCTTCATCACTCAATAAAAAACCTTCAGTCCCGACAATGAAACCATTTGTTGGGGCGTTTCACGGTTGCATGTGTCTTTCTTAATGTTGGGGGGTTAAGACCCATAGTTTGTCCATAGGTGACTAAAAAAAACCCCAAGGCATCGACATATCAATCCTCAACCAAATACTGAAGAAGATCTCACCTAAGGTGCCTTGAGGATCACAAAGACCATCTGGTATTGTGTCGGGGATGAAGGACTAGATACACAAAGATCCATCCAGGATGATATGCATACGATCCATTATATATAAATTTAACATTTAACGGTGTATAACATAAACAACCACATTCAATCAACACATGACTAACAAATCATGAGACCAAAATCATTGAAACATTATTATCTTCACTCCATCACCACAACCATATTTTAAGCAATTCATATATTCACAACAACAAAGCTCAGCTCTTTTATGCATTTCCACAATATTACATTAAATATCTCCGTGCACATATCTTCATACTATATAGAGAGGACAAACTCAGACTTACAACTAGAGACATTACAAAACCATATGCTCAGAGCGAGCTCCAAGACATTAACAAACAACAACATCAACAACCAACTGAATAATGAGCTAACCAACCCCTTTTTTGTTGTTGTTGCTTCCTTTTATATCCTTCTTTGCTCTAGCGCTTGGTCACTTTTAGTTCTGCTCCACTCGCTCTATTGAATGCCAACCTTTCACGCTTATGTCACCCACATGCATTCCACATCACCTCTTTTGAATCATGGCAATCTCAACTACATTGCCAAATCATCTTCTTGTTGCTCCATGATCCCTCGTGTTATCTATAGTAATCATTTGGGAACATTTCTCGAAGATTCTTTTCTTGATTTCGATGTGTATGCAACATTTTCTTGATTTCTTGCACACATAACAAAACTCCGATCAGTACACATTGGAAGAACTCAAACTAGTGTGTATTAAAAAAACTTGACCTAATGCACATGCCTCCTGTTACCCCTTGTGTAGTTGCTTGAGCACATGCAAAACTGAAATAGGTTCGCACAACTTCATTTTTGCACGTGCATGATATTTACCCAAAACTTTGGGTGCCAACAATTGAATTTCAATCAACATAAGTTAACATAATCCAACGTAATTAGCCATTAACCCTTAATCATGGTTCATCATTGTTTTTCATATTGACCATGGTTTACCATATTTACTATATTATTTACGCTCACCATATTTAGCCATATTGATAATGTTTAACCATGGTTGATTATTGTTGATCATATCAATCCTGGTTAACTATCTCAACTATAATCATGATTGACCATATTGACCACCTTGACCCACTAAAACCTAACCTTTATTTCATATAGACATATATATTTAGAGAATTATAGTTTATGTTTTTCTTTTTATCTTAGCTTGCACATACACATATTTGAAATTCTTTTAGTAAATGGTAATAATTTTACCTACATACTTGTGAAGTCAATTCTTGGCTAATGATTACAACTGGGGCATCTAATCCATCAAACCCGCCCAACAACTATACCTGACCCTTTCACATAATATAACTCCTTAGAGAGAAAAATTCAACCACAAGAGACAAGCATATCATAAACAATATTTTAATATGAGTGAAAAAAATAACAACTTTTCACTTTAACCACCAAAAAAGAAAATTAAAAACCACTTACATATTTTTAATCATATTCTTTTTCCCTCTCCAAAAAATATCATAAGAATGATTTTAGTGTATGTGGTTGCTCCTTTTATCCAAATCTATATATTAGTTGGCAAACATTATTGGTTAAGAACACATGTTTCCTCCTTGAAGGTCACATGTTCAAATCCAAAGGGGGTAGGGTATGTACACCTCCTTGGAATCCAGTAGTCAAATTACTGTGTGGAAGAGATCCCTTATCCCACAAAGAGAAAGACCTCATACACTAATTTTGTTTCTAGCTTAACCATGACTTTAAAAACAAATTAATAATAATAATAATAATATACATTTTAAATATCATATAAATTATTTTAATAAATGTTGTTGTTCCTTATACCTAGTAGTTGCCATTGAATTTATCTTAAATGTGGAGGCTACCTATAATACACATACTACGTGAAGTTTCAAGTAGCCACATTCAAAGCTATTAATTACCCACTTGAAAATATTTATGAAGGAAAGCTTATGTGTTTACCAAAGGAATTATATTGTTAATCTAATATTTTTTTTAGTGTTTAAATGCTACATGTGTCATTTAGATTCATACAAAGAAGTTTTAAATTTTATTTATTTATTTATTTATTTTTTTAAATTGGGAAACGTATGTATATGTTTTAATATAAAAAAGTGTGGGTTGTTATAACACTTTTCACGAGTAAACTCAAAATTTCAAAAAATGGGGTTAGGTTAAGTTTAAATATCGCTTTTAGCTATCTTTACGATTTTTGAAATCCATTATTGAGATCGATATTGAAATAACATGTTTCTATAACATGTTTCTTGGAATTTGTGTATTGTGAAATGGAGGAGGAATTTGTTTGTTATATTAAGTTATAGTCATAAGAAAATAAAAATATTTCTTATGACTAGTACAAACAAGTGTTGTATGGCAACGTAGTCCCTATTAGGTTGGAATGAGAATAAATGAATTTCTATGGCAGGACCAAACAAAGACACGTGGAAAGCATCTTGAAGTACAAGTGGTATCCATGCATAGGATGACTCATGGCAGTGTGCCACATGCCAACCATAAGACATTCGGCTGGTAGATGACCCCCAAGGTTAATATGCGAACGAGTCAGTTTTTTCTTGGGGTGTGTATAGTTCAAACATGGGACTTAGAAAATTTCTGTCTCAATGACTTGAAATAAAGGTTCCTGGAAAAAAGGACCAGGAACCAGACACATTAAAAATTCAAATATAATAAACACAATTTCCTGACATCGAGCATAGTTGAAGGAAAACAATTTAGCATTCCGAAAGTAGCACACAAAAATTGTTCTAGAATTAGTTTTCTTTGAAATTTATCAAAAATTAATAATGTCTGTTACATATTTCTGGAATCTGTTCCATATTTCTGGAAATTTAAATGTGTTTGTCATATAGACTGGGATTGGGGCTCCCATGGACCATAAAAGAAATAAATACAAGAAATAAGAAGTACATGACGGTAGAGAGGAAGACTTGAAAAGAAGAAATTGGAAGTTATGAGTATTTGGTTAGACATTTCTATTTAAAGAGGTAGAATAACTTGATTGCTAAAGAAAACAATATGTGATCAGTATGGACTTACTATGAAGCCGATGCGTTTTTGTTGTTGTCGTCGACGACCACTAAAATCATTCCAACCGGTTGTTTCCCTTCATCAGTGAGCTTGTCCATTCTCCTTTGGAACCATTCTTCAATGTAGCTTCTCATGGGGGCCACGTTGATTTCATCCCGGATTTCTATGTCAAAAATCTCATTTTCTAATTTCCTTATATCCATAGAAATACTATGCAGAGCTTGTTCAATTTCTTCATTTTGTGTCGAATAGTCCACTAGCCAATTCTCGACGTCATCTTCACCATATTCAAGGATGTCGTAAAATGTTTCTAAAGACAACACCTTTAAAATATCAAGTTGTTCATTGAAGGATTTCTTTTTCAAGGAGAAGGATTTGAGGATTAAGTTTGGGTCTTGAACTTCGTTGGCACTTTCGGCTAAGTCTATTTGGGTCAAGTTTCTGAATAATTATTCTTTCTATGATATGGCTTGTTCACATGATTCGACAATGAGCTGCAGGTTATTAACTTTCTCTTTCCAGCATGCTTTTAATTTTTTTATCCGCTTTGGGGAGGGGAGATCCTCTTGTCTTCTTTTCAGATCCGAGATTTTGATGGCATGGTTTGCAAAAGGGATCACCGTCTGTTCATAGAAACATTCTTCATTTTTTAAATTCGTCTGCAAATTTCCATGCAAATCATTTTCCCTCTTTCGAAAGGAAGTTATATTTTGTGATGTTTCCCAAGCTTCAGTAATTAGATGCATTCTTTTCTTGATGTTCTTCTCTACAAAGGCTCTACATGATGTGAGGAGGCTGGAGGATCCTTTTAACTTGGATGTAGGGGTAGAAGGCACATGTTTTTCTAAAGGACTGGCAAACATTGGGGTAGCAATGAAAGCCTCCTCCAATTCCTTGATTTAGTTGTCTAGTCTGGCATTCTCCGCTTCAATTCCTCCAATGGAATCATCAAGAAAATCAGCGGTTGCATGGTGAAATCAAGAGATTTGGGATGACTACATTTTCCTAAAGTTAATCTCTGTATGATATTTGCCTCTCTTATTTGTTATATCTCTTTTTTCAATGATTAAATTTTTAGATTAGCTATCAAAAACAACGCTCTGGAATACAAAGGATTCATCTTCGTAAAAAATGTCAGTATTAGATATTTCCATTGTGTAACTATGGTGCATCATGTCTGAGGACGGATCAACTTTGTGCAATAGGTAATCCACAATAGTTTCAAGTTGCATGTTCTCACTTTCAATTTCAGGTTCTTCCGCCTGCCCTACAATGGTTTTTCTCTTCTTCGTCAGGGGAAGCTTGTGAGAACTATCAATTTTTCTGCTAGGATGGTTCTTATATCCTCCTTTGTTTGAATATTTTTGGGTTTATTTCTTACTGGGGTGGGTCATTGAAGCGATGATCCATGATTTCAAGCTCTTGGGAGTGCTGGTCGGGGATTGGACACTCTTCTAACCTGATAATTTTCCATGTTTTCTGTATAATTCAGTTGCACTTTACAATGTCTCTGTGTCGCAATCGTCAGAAGCAAGAGTGTTGTCATCATTGTATCTAACTTCGGTCAAGCGTCTATGGACAAAAGAGCTGATAAAGCCAACTGATAGTAAATGTTCTCAAAAAATCCCATTAGGTTCAAACCCTTTTATCCTTTCAACATATTTTAGGTTCAAGTTCTTGAAATGGCCTACGAATTCATCAATCATTTTGACGTTTCTGCACACCAACTCCCTGACTTTCCAGGCCAGAGGAATGAACTTTTTTTTTCTCTTTCCATGAAAAAAATGAAACCAGTGGTTGTATTGCCTTGCTATTTCTATAACATACATATTTTTCATGATGTGACATGGAATGAAAGAAGGATTTTCCTTGGAGCCAAAGATCATTATTAAACTGTAATTTTCCTTTCGTTCAAGTGTCCCCTTCCTTCCCAAAAACTTGGTTTCCTAGACAAACATCCAGGGAGCATCCTTTCCTAATAATAAATATTTGAAAACTGAGACAAAATCATTAAAAACCTCATAAAAATGATGGGAGGCCTTGTGCCTCCACAAGGCCTAGTACCAGAATGTTACTGGGTCAAATTCATAAATTATTTTCTTGGACAGAGAGTTTTGGAAACGGACAAAAATGCACTATTGCGAAAATCAAGTAGGATGACATATAAAATTTATTCGATTCTTTGAATTGTGACAGTTGAGAACAGATTCCAATGGAAATTAGCTTCCCCCAATAAAAAATGAATTGTTACTTGACTGTGAAGTACAAAATATAAATATCTATAAGGGAAATTCTTGTCTCGTTATTCTTGTAAACAACCAAGCAATTTCTCAGAATGGATTTCTAAAGGAACTGACCTGCAACTTTGTGATATCTTCAGGAATTGTTGTCAGGTCTTCGAGGAACTGAGGTAAGAGGTCCAACCTGTTATCATGTTTTTCTAGGAACTTCTTGGAGTCTTGTCCTCTGAAGGTCAATGTTGGCTTCGACAATATTAACATCTTGCGGAAGGCCTGAGGTGAGAAAGAAACAAGAGAATGGTCGCGTAGTGGAATAATTCTTTGACTTGAAATATATTTTTCGGTGCACCAAGAGACCACCTCATTACAGCAAAAAACCGAAGGGACACAACCTACATGAGTGATTGTAGAGGTACAAATCACTTTGTTTTGGGTGGAACGAGATGAATAGTAAGAGTATGCCCTAGACCATTGGAAGTTCTGGTCCTCACGTTTGAATATATTCACTGCATCTCCATAGAACTACTGTTGAGTTACTTCCATAAGTTTACGAGAACATTGGTTTTCTCCAGACAATGTTTGAAATGAAGAGTTGGAAGGGATAATATAACCCTACGCAAATCTTGGTCCAATGTGTGTGAATGGGAGATCTCCTCGAGACTTTCGCTCATTAATGGCAATTTCGACGGATGTTGCATGATGCACTGTTAGCATTAAATACTAGTAATTGCATACCTAGAAGTGTGAACATGGAGGGTACGACAATGAGTAATTAAGGATTGGATATTTCGTGAACGGGCCAACGCAACGACCCATGTTTGAGATGAACAATCGGAAGGGATAATATAACTCTCTACAGATCTTGTTTTAATGCGTATTAATGGGAGATATCCTTGAGCATTTCACTCATTAATGACAATGTTGACGGTTCCTGCATGGTGAGATGTTAGCATGAAAGACTACTAATTGCATATTAACAAAGAAGTACGAAGGTCGCAGGGACGGGAAAGAGAAATCAATGAGTGTCTAATTATCAAAAGAGGTCGGGTGGGATTCAAAATAGGGTTACAAGGTACAACCATTAGAGGTGAGGGTACGAGGGTCAAATTGTATGTCTCGAAACTTTTTGAGTGAAAAATGCATAACACAGAAGAGGGCATGATGGGACAATCCAGAGGGAAATTTGTATATCGCGAAACTTCAGGTACTGTTTGCAGGAAAATAAACAATGGAAGTGCAATCATGAGCCCGCATGTCTGGGAACTCGCAATTGAAAAAGTGGCTCAAGTATGGAATAGGGAAATGGCTAGGCGGATTCATTTTCACTAATATATTGAAACTTGTAATATATATCCCATTACTTGGCAAGATATTTTATGCATGTCTCTGGGAAAGTTATGTTGAAATAGTCAATGTGATTGTCTCGTCGAGCCTTTTAATTTTTAATGACGGTCTGTATGGTTGTTGGATCATGAACTGTTAGCATCAAACCTTGTTCGTTGCATACTTTGAAAGAAGTGCGAAGGTGGAGGGAAGAATAAACAGTGACTAAGAATTGGAGATTTCGTGAACCTGCCAAGCCGAGGATCCGCGAAAGAGATTCCATGAAATGGGAAAGTATGGAAAGTGGTCGGATGAGCTTCAAAATTAGGGTGACAATGGTTCCCCAGGAGACGTGAGCTCCCGATGGTTAAATTGTATGTCTCAGAACTTGAGTGAAAAATGTGTACCACAAAAAAGGGGATGATATGGGACTCTGATGATCAATTTGTATATGGAATAAGTGTGGGAGATATCCTCGAGCCTTTCGCTCATTAATGACATGTTTAAGGTTCATGCATGACAAAGTGTTAGCATTAAATCTTTCCAAGGGCATATCCAGAGTGAAGTAGGAAGGTGGTGGGGATAGGGAACAACAATTAAGGAATGGCTAATTATCGAAAGCGATTGGTGGTGCTTCAAAATAGGGCTACAAGATACAACCAACAAAGGTGAGGGCCCGAGGTTCAAATTGTATATCTCGGGAGTGTTGACCACAAAAAATGTAACATGGAAGAGGGCATGATGGTGCATTCCTGCGGAAAAATTGTATATCATGGAAATTCAGGTACTGTTTGCTAGTTGCGGAACATTGGAAACACAATCTTGATCCCGCCAGTCCGAGAACCCATGATCGAAAAAGTGTCTAAGTATGGAACAGGGAAACGATAGGATGGAATCGATACACAGTAAATGTACCACGTCATGGAGATACAACTAAATTGTGGCTAAGTATTGAAAGGAATGATGGACGGTCGGGCTCGTGACGGGGCATTCTAGAAAAAAAATTATATATCGTGGAACTCCAACCACTGTTTGCAAGTTGCGGAAGATTCGAAACACAATTTTGAGCCCGTCAATCTGAGAACTTGCAATCGAAAAAGTGTCTAATTATGGAATAGGGAAACTGTTCGACAACACAAGTATTCCAACAGAAGGCAAACACCTTCAATAACCACTCACATAACCAGATCAAAGATCAACAAACCGATGTTTTCACGTGGTAAAACCCCTACGGGGAAACATCCATGGCCCCAGCCAATGCGGCCACTTGGAGCAGTTCAGTAATGCAAAGAAAAATATTACAGAGATAGTTTACAAGAGAGTTTATCACAGTCGATCATCGTAAAATGACCCTCCATGCTCTTTAAATAGAGATCATGGACCAATCGGGTGTTAAGCCATGGATCAATGGCCATTAAGATCGAGGAGAGTATGAATCGTCGGATCACTCTATGTCGGGAACATATCATGACCGTCGGATTTCATAACTACAAATGCATACTAATGCATACTAAAGAAACACACTAGAAAACACACTTTTAACTAACGACACAATAGACCAAGTAGATCTTACTAACTCCTAAGTGTCTAAATATCCTAACATCCCCCCTTAAGAACAACTTGGGATAGGATTGAAGGATTTACAATAGTGACACAATAGGATAATGAAGGAGGCATTAGAGCCTATCCCCCCTTAATGACAACTTCCTAAAATCCTAACATAGATCAAACTTTGGAAAACTTCGCTTCTGTAAGAGACTTTGTGAAAATGTCTGCAACATAATCTTCTGTAGGGAAAAGGATCACTTTAATAACTTGATCATGAATGATCTTTCTGATGAATTTCATGTGTAGCTCGATGTGTTTGCTATGCTGATGTTGAACTGGGTATTTCGCAAGATTGATGGCACTCTTATTATCAAACCAAAGGCTGGTCGGATGCTGGTGCTAGAATCCAAACTCTGAAAGGATCCATCGAAGCCACAGGGCTTCCTGACTTGCATTTACCACTACTCAGTACTCTACTTCTACTGAAGAAAGTGAAATAGCCTGTTGTTTCTTACAGGCCCAAGTGACAGGTCCTGAACCAAGGCTAAAAACATAACCTGCAGTAGAATTTCGATCATCAGGGTCGTCGACCCAATCTGAATCAGTGAAACCAACCAATAAACAAGTCCCCCCTGAACTATAATGTATCCCGAACTAAACTGTACCACGAACATAGAGAAGTATCCTTTTAGCTGCTTTCCAATGGCTTTCATGGGGTGTTTTCATATATCGGGCAACAAGACCAACAACAAAGGAAAGATCTGGACGGGTATGAGTCAAGTATAAGAGGCTACCAACTAACTAACAATACAGGGTGGCATCAACTTCAGGAGAAGTACAGGTGGTAGAAAGATTGAATCCAGACTGGAAGGGAGAAGGGGTTGGTTTATAGTCGTCCATGTGAAAGTGACAAAGAAGGTCACAAGCATACTTATAATGGGAAAGAAAAATCCCTTCATTGGTTTGCAAAACTTGGAGGCCAAGGAAATAGTGCAAAAATCCTAAGTCTGTCATTTCAAATTTCTTCTTAAGACTAGTTTTCACATGGTTTAAAAGGTTTGAGTCACTACCAGTAAGGATAAGGTCATCAACATAAAGGACAAGGATTATGATATGGCTTCCTACTTTCTTGGTATAGAGATAGGATCAGAATGACATCTAGAGAATCCAGTGGCAATAAGAAAGCTATCCATTTTGGCATACCAAGATTGGGGAGCTTCCTTGAGACCATAAAGAGATTTCTTGAGGCGACAAACAAGGCTAGAGTCATTCTGGACATAGCCAGGAGGTTATTCCATGTAGATTTATTCTTGAAAATATTCATCCAAGAAGGAGGATTTAACATCCATCTGATGGACCTCCCATTTATGTGAGGCAACAAGGGCAAGAACAAGGTGGATGGAATTCATTTTTTATACAGGGGCAAAGATTTCATTATAGTCAATCCCTTCAACTTGGGAAAATCCTTTGGAAACTAACCGAGCCTTGTGTCTTTCAACACTTCCATTTGATGCATACTTAGTTCTGTAGACCCATTTGCATCTAACAAATTTTCTTCCTTTTGGAAAAGGTACAAGATCCCAAGTATCATTTTCCATTAAAGAACGATACTCTTCATTCATTACTGTATCCCAATCTGGATGACCTGAAGCTTTTGCAAATGTCTCTGGATCATGAGTTTTTGAAACTTGACCCAAAAGAGAAGAGGCTCGCTGGAACTATGAATGTGTCTGACGCTGATCTGAAGGATCACCGACAAGATAACCAGCTGCTTCTCGTGTTGAATGGACCCATCTAGGAAACGGTGGAGATGGTGTTGGTTCAGGTTCAAAGGACTCATATGGAGGAGGGTGAGCAGGCATAGGTGTATTTTCATCCTCACTGTAATCATCTGAAGAAGAAACCAGATCATAATAAGGCACAAACGTTGAAGATGGCTCGTAGGCTGAAGAAGGCACAATCGTCGAATTAGGCTCACAGGCCAAGAGATTTTCATCAAATTTAACATCTCTTCTAATAATAATTTCATTACAATGTGATTGAAGAAGTCTGTAACCTTTGACATCTTCATAATAACCAAAAAATGTACACTTCTCACTTTTAGGCTGCAATGCTTTCCTTTTCTCATCAGGAATGTGAGCCCATGCTATACTGCCAAATACACGGAAGTGACTTACATCTGGTCTAATTTTAGTCCACGCTTCTTTCGGTGTTATATTTTTAAGAGCCTTTGTGGGAGTGTGATTTACTATGTAATTTTCATAGTTGATGGCTTCCGTCCAATACTTTAGACTTAATCCCTTAGATTGGATCATACAATTAGACATTTCTTTTAATGTGCAGTTCTTTCTCTCAACAACACCATTTTGTTGTGGTGCATATGGAATAGTGTATTGCATTTGGATTCCCTATGTAGTGCAGTAGCTTATAAAATTATTTTTCACATATTTTCCTCCATTATCTGTTCTTAACCTTTGAATTTGATGTCCAAATTGTTTTTCTACAAGGGCCTTGTAGGCCAAAAACTTGTCAAAAACTTCACTCTTGAGTTTTAAGAAGTAAACCCAAGTACGTCTGGAAAAGTCATCAATGAAATTTAAGAAATACTTGCATCCATAAAAAAAGGAGAAGAACGTGGACCACACAAATCACCATGAACAAGCTGCAAAGGACCCAAGGTGTGCCAAGAGGCACGCTTGTCAAAACTGTCCCGATGATGTTTGCCGAGAACACAACCAACACAAACACCATCTCTGTATGAAACAAGAGGAAGACCAATCACCATCTGTTGATTACATAGTTGTTGCAATGAGCAATAGTTTAGATGACCAAACCGCTCATGCCAAAGTTTGATCAAGTCATTGCTATGAGCAACAAAAACTGATGAAAAAGATGATGACCCAAAGTTGTCAAACTTGTACAACCTGGTAATATCATCAACAATTCCAGTTGCAAGAACATGCTTAGGATCTTTTAGATCCTTGATTACAACTTGG